>JANIJG010006431.1:0-28656 GCA_024611175.1 Megaceryle torquata | reverse complement strand
AGCGCGGTGGGGTGTGGTGGGGAGTGTGTGTGAACGGCAGGATGATTGCTCGGTTGCTGAGTCGGCTGTTTGCCGGTGTGGGGGGAGGGGAGGGGGGGGGGGGGGGGGGGGGGGGGGGGTCTCACTCACTGCTATTATTTGTTATTTTTTCCTCTTCAGATGCAGATGGATAACTGGAGATCTAATACCCACATTCAGAAGCCATGAATTCCAGAAAATTGCTCTCGGAAACACGCAGAACATTTCCTGCTGCTAAAGTACACTGCCAGCAACCATCGCGGATTCTCATTGTGGATGTCACATCACCTTCCTGGACCAACACTTGCTCTGTACTCTCTGAAGCTCTGGAAAACACTCTCTGCTTGGCATGCAGCTTGACCGGCCCCTGCCGCGTTCCCTTGCTGAGCCTCTACACGGTGCAGAACCAGCCCGAGTGTCTGCTTCCCTTTACGGTAGGTGTGAAACTGTGTCTCCTGGGATCTTGCAAACACGAATGCAATACAGTGCTGCAGTTCAGTAGAGGAAGTTACGGTTTACTACAAATGTGTGTCTAAAAATTAGCCAAAGAGCACAGTTTTGTAGACTTCGTGGAAGAGGTGAAAGAATAATGTTTAAAAATAAGTCACATCTTTGATCTGTGAGTTGCTCGTGTACATAAATTAGGTTTTGTGCTCTTCCCTCCTAAAACATCTGTTGTACCTCTCCCCTTTCTTATGCTACTTTCTTCACTATCTGTACTGCTTCTCAAACACAACTCTACATCTGTAATAATATGGATGGTGAAATGGTCTGCATACCTTCAGTGTACACAAATGGTCTGTATACTTGTTGATCACACAAATATTACCACTTTGAGAGAGGCTCCAGACATTTAAGGGGAAAGGATCAGAATTCAAAATATTTTTGCCAAAACTGAGAAATAGCCTCAAATCGTTTAGGTAGGAAAAGACCCTTAAGATCAAGTCCAACCGTTAATCTGCCAAGTCCCAGTCCAAGTACTGCCAAGTCCACCACTAAATCATGTCCTTAAATGCCACATCTACACATCTTTTAAATATATAGATCTCTAAGTCAGTAAAAACAAGTATTTCGCTCATTAGGGATATGCAGCAGAAGAAATATACTTGGAGAATGACTAGCAGCTCTACAATAAAAGTTTTCAATTGTAAAGCATCATAAAGTTCACAAGAATCTGTGATTGTGTCATACTATTATAAGCATCCTGAGCACTCTCATTTACACTAATATAATGTAAACACACAGTATTAGCCCTTCCACTTTATTCAGCAACGGTGAAAACATTCTGAAACATTTTGTCAAGTTTTCACATCTCAGGAAAAGTAGAGGCCAGCTCAGGACGGGGGGGATAAATCAGAGGTCAACATCAATTTAGCAAATATGATCTGCAAAAGGACTGTGGCTAAAGGTGGTGCTTATTTTGTTGAGTAGGTTCTAGATAAGGTGACAAGGATAGCTAAGGGGATACCAAGGAAACATTTTCTGGAGATAATTGTGAAATCGTTCTGCTTAGAGGCTTTAAGAACAGACACTTGTCTCGCTTCCTGGGATGAATTTACATGTAATTCATCCTGGCACCTCACCGTACAATGGACTAGGTGATCTCTTTCACAACTGGTTCCAGGCCTGTTTCTGTGATTTTGCATATATTCAAGCTAATTTGTAAGTGCTTGGGGCCAAATACCTGCTTTTGTATTTGCTAGTTATGCCCCGACACTGATCCAATGCATGCTGCCTGACAGCAACCTCAGATCATATTTGGTAATCATGGGTCACCAGAGTACAGCTGCACTTTGACACAATCCCTCTACTTACCCCATCATATGAATCTGCTCAGACAATTCCTCATTTTGATAATGAGCTTTTAAAGACAGAGGAACATGCAGGTCGTTGTTTGGCTTCCTTCATGTTACAGGCTATTATATTTCACTAAAGTACCTATATATCATTCAAGCACTTCCACCAGAAAGACAGCTAGTTTTGAAGTGAAGATACTACAGGGTGGGAGAATCCAGTACTTCGGTTGACAGTTTCTTCCAGTGGTTGGTTAATCATTGTCAGTGTGAAAATTTCACCTTGTTTCTAATCTGCATTGCTTGGCTTTGGCTTCCAGGCACTTGTTAATGTATTTCTTCTTTTGGCTAGATTGAAGAACCTGCTTGTATTTTATACTTTCTTCCTCTAAATATAAGCAGGACCCTTCTCAATCTTCCATCTGGTAAATGAAGGAGAACAAAGTGTAAGTCTAACTGCAGGACATTTTTTACAGGCCCTTAATTTCCAAGCCCTTCTATGTATTCCCTCTTCTGGCTATTTGGATGCTACATTGCAATACAGAGTTCAGCAATGCCATACAGAGAGCTAAAAAATACCTGCTCTTCCTGTTTGCATGGCTGGTGAGCATGTCAAGTCTTTTGCCATAATATTGTGATAGGTGGTCTTGTGCAGCTTCTGGACTCAGAAGCGGTTTTACATCTCTATCTGATAAACATCTGTTCCCTTTCAGCTTTTCTACCAGCTCTCCATTGCTTTTTCTGCACTTCTGAACATGCCCCACGCTCTTTATCGCAGTGTCTTTCTGATCTAGCTAGACAAAAACATGGTGCTTCTCAGTAAGGAACCAAGACAGAGCTATATTAAATGTTGCTTATTAGATCATATGAAGTCAGGAAAGCCCCAAAGCTGAAAAATAAAGAATGGGAGAGTACATGGGGAAGCGTCATATACGGTTGCCCTTTTCTTAGTCTCTCCTGGGCACTCTTTTATGGTCTCTGATCCTACTGGTCTCCTCTATTGGCCTAACTCTAACAAGTCCAAAGAGCTTCCCTGGAAAGGGCAGAGGGATGAAGAAAAGGAAACCAGGAAGAAAGTAAATAGCAGCAGAGGACAACAGATGGTGACAAAAGGGGAAGTGAGAAGGAAAGTGTAATTAGTATATTTATATATACACATAAAATTAGAATATTTATATATAATATATAATTTAGTATAATTATATGTACACACTTGAGTGTAATTATATATACTGTAATGCTCAACTAATACTGCATGGAGGAAGAGTATGAGAGGGGGCTACCACCATCCTAGGCAGCCCGGTCCATATTCAGATTGCCTTCTGTGGATTTAGGTGACCACTATAAAGTGATACCAAGTTCAAGGAAGTGCTGAGCACATTATGTGATACAAGAGTGTAGCAGCCCCGGACTGCAGGCAATGTAAGTCACCATAGCAAGCGGTGAGAATATGGCCCTGTGACCCATGAGACTGACACAAAGCATCGTAGTGGAGCACAATGCGTTAATGACCAGTGCATTTATAACGTTCATCTCCCCACAGTGAGCCAGACCGGCTGTCCTCAGGGCAGTCATTGTACAGTCATAGCTGGTGCCTGAAGGAATAAGGCATTTTTACAAAGAACAGCTTTAGAATAATTCTCCTTTGCTAACACTTGCTCTGGTAGCTCATCTTTGAAGTAGGAGAGTCCAGAGACCTTCAAGCAATGTTTGCTTTTTTGGTAACCATTACTGTGGTGAATGTCCTAAAAGAGCAGTATCAGAGCACAAGAAATGGCCTCCCAAGTCAGACCAAAGTCCCTCAACCCAGCCTCGCAAGGAAAGGCTGTTCGGGGGGAAGTGCCCCAGCGCCATCGCTTTCTGCAGTTCATTCTCCTCACGCTTCGCTAGTTCCACAGCTCTCGTATTAAGAATGAAAGAGGATACGTTTGAGGCCGTTCCTCTTGGTGTCTCATTCTGGGCCTGTTACCCATGAGCTTGTGGAACCCCTTGTTGAACCCGTCGCCACAGCCTGACTCCAGACCCTCCTGAATGCAGGTTCAAGAGGTCCACAGCTTGAAGAGTAAAGGAGCACAGACATGGCAGGAGTGACTACACCTGGGGATATCACACCACCTCAGTGTCTTAAGTTCTGCCTGCGTTACACAGAGCCAGAGGAGAAGGGCATGCTGATCTACCGCATTTTGGCTAGCTGCGGGCAACAGGTAGACGGCTGAGAACGTGGGGAGCGATCGCGTGTGTCGTTACCAGCATAACAACCAGCTTGGTGTGAATCACGTCACTGTTCACTGCTTTATGACTTGGCTCCTGTCCCAGTCTTGTTTTGGTGCTGTCAATTCAAAAAGCCCCCTTCCGCACTGTGGAAAAGTGTTTCCTATTATCAGTTTGACGTTTCCAGTCCTTTAATTTCATGACATACTGTTTTGCAGCTAGTGAAAGAAAACTTTGGACGAATTCAAGCCTGCATTTCAGAGCTCCGTTCGCTACCAGGAGAAGGCTCTTTCCCACAGGGGGGAAGTGGAGTGGTAAAAGCTGTGCAGGATGGGTTGCAACAGTTCAAACAGTACAGCAGACACACGGCAGCTGGGGGATCGACAAACAGTTCTGTTGAGGTAAGACAATGTTGGGAAGGTAGAGGGAGCCATCCACCAGACTTGCTGCTTGCTAGCACATGAAGATGACAGTCTGTGTAGTATCTAAGATCCGTGGGAGGGAGAGAGGAATTGAAAAAAATAAGCCCTCCAGAAAACTCCCTGTGGCAATCTGTAAATGCTCATGAAAACTCTTAAGATTCGGGTTGGAGTTACTTATTGACACTGACGTTACAGGACAGCAAGATTACTTATTTCCAGGCATCTAGGATGGTTTTTGCAGCTTTGATTACTTTCACAGCAGAACTGTGTCAAAGGCAGAAACGTTCACAGTACTTATGGATGTGATTTTCCTTTCAGCCTACAGTTACATTCTGCGGTTATCATGTCTGGAACTTCCACTAATAGAGTAGGATGTTCATACAAAGGTCCCCATTGTGCCTGAAAGCACAAACAGAATTAATTGGAAGTGAATTCATACACTACCCTCTCTGGTACCTGTGCTAGAATGTATCGAGGGCTTCCTGAAAGGCACCACGTCACAGTCACCTGTATTGAGGAAACTGTAGTTCAAAGTTTAGTTCTGTGAAGAATTTAAAGGATTAAAAGACCGCTCCCCAAGCGATCGGTCCTTCCCTCCCATTCAGCATGAACTTAACCTCTGGATGACATTCAGTCTTCTGTAAATCCCAACAAAATGTGGGTTTCACAGACCTAAATGGGATCAAGGGGTGATCTTGGTCTTTCACACAAGTGTGAGTAAGCACCATCTGAGGAGCCAGGAAGCAGCCAAAGAGCACCTACAGTTCTCAGAACTTTGCTGAAAAAATAAAAGCCAGTGGTCACAGAAAAGCAGAAGGGTATTGCACCCATACAAAAGGCCATGTCTCTAAACAAGGCAGCTTTCTGCACATCAGTGGTTGAGATTTTGTTTTCATCACAAGCTTATTTTTATGAAAAGTTGGACTTTCATTTCTGTTTCCTCTTCTCAGAAGGCATTTGAATGTTCTTGTTCAGATACAGTATCTTTTGAAGGAGGGGAACGATACTTTCTTAGAAGTGAAGCCTGGATAACTTAAGCCAGTTAAAGCATTTACCCTGTTAAATTCAACTGTGTAGGTGTGGTGACCAAGGGCTTAACTTCTCCCACCACCATTTTTAGTTTAGTCCACTGTGACAAGAAGTAGCAATTCTGTTTCTGTGATACTTTAAAGCATTAGTGAGACCCTGGCCTAGTCTGCCCAGAGAGGTGGTGGCTGCCCCATCCCTGGCACCATTGCAGGGGAGGTTGGCTGGGGCTCTGAGCACCCTGCTCTGGCTGCAGGTGGCCCTGCTCCCTGCAGGGCGTTGGACCAGATGGTCTTGAAAGTTCCCTTCCCACCCAAACCAGTCTGTGGTTCTATGATTAGAAAACATAAGTAGTATTTCTGCATTGAACAATAAGGCATAGACAAGAGCAAATAAGACCAAGTTCATCTGATTTTTGTAACTCTCTATTTTCAGATTTTTTTGATGGATGAACATCAGGTTCTACCAATACAATTTCTTCCATCTGCTTCAAGAGCTTCATGCTTTAGTTAAGTGCCCTCAAATCAGTTGATTCTAGTATTTTGCAGTTAAGATTTGACATAAGACTTATCTGGAGTGTTTGTTATTCAGTGAAGTTTGATGCCATGTTTGTGCATCAGTGTCCGACTGACGCAGCCGGGCACAGTTCTGCTGCAGCTCAGTGGGAAGAGGTGGAAAGGATAGGACAAGACTGCAAGCAGCTGTTGATGAAGCATGCTTACATGTGAGCTAGCAGAAAGGCAAGCACTTCAGAGGCAGCACAGTTAGTGTGAGACCATGGTGGCCTGTGTTTATAAGACAGGAGTGCCACCAGCAATTTGCTTGTGCAAATCAGATGTAGTCTTTAGGCGTGTGCCTTTTCCTGACAGTTAAGCCACAGAGAGGCAAGAATACTCCTAGCTGACTAGCAAGCATGGGAGACAGCCTTTTTACAATCTGCAATCAATTTAAAACACATGTATTTGTTAAAACTATAGAAAATGCTCACTCTTTGGAGACCCTGACTTCAGAGGGGAAAAACTCACCAGCATCAGGGAAACTCTGTCTCAGCAGCAGCTACAGGGCAGGAAGCTTGGCCTGTCTGCAATAGGATGAAAAGCATTTTTCAAGTCCCGGTAACCCATCTTTTGTCAAATTATGTATATGCATGTCATGTTAAGTATCAAGGCAATAAGGGATTACATCTAGAGAGTGTGGTAATATGAAGGGAAGTCACAGTAGCTACCCCGGTTTCTGTAGGTGGGAAAGTAGCTCTCCTGGTCTCCGACCAGGTTCTGCTAGCATGATTCAGGTGGTGGAAGGGGTAAATGGAAGGTTACAGGCTACAGATGTAACACAGCCCTGGTTTTGATGAAACCCAGGTGCATCAGTGTAGCAAACGCTCTGTCTAGAGCTCTGCAAAAGATCATTGTGTCTTTCAGATAGTTCAGCTACCCCAGCTCAAGAGCAGTCTCTGTTAGCAATGTTAATTAGTTGCTGAAAGGAGCCTGGGATAATTTCTTCATTCCCAGTAACTGTGAGGCAAACACTAGGGATGGGCTTGGGTGGAGAGTTGTGCTTTGTTAGGGAACTGGGGCTTGATCTGGCATTTCAAGGCTGCCACAGCCTCATGCCCCCAGACCTGAGCAGTTGTGAAGCTGAGCATGTATTCCCAGAGGCAGATGAACACAGAGCACATGTATAAACCATATATATATGTGTCCGGTTGGTCACACAGACCCTCAGAGCACTCACATGAACACAGACTGCACCAGTGGCCTCAGCCTGCTCCCCTCTCTGTCTGAGCAGGATGGAGATACACAGGCAGGATTATATATATATACACACACACTGTATACATAAATACATGTCCTTAGTCACATGATTTTTATATACGAGCTTCCATTACATAACCTAAAGAATTTTGTGAAATTAAGATGTGCTGGTGTAAGAAATGCTCTATTTATAGTTGTGTGTATATATATATACACAAAAATATAGTATCTTTAGGTGGTACTGCTCCCCCCAGCTCAGGAACAGGTCGTGGTACCTACTTCTGTCAGTCCATAAAGAAGATCATCATTACTACTTCATTCCCAGGATCTTATAGATAAGCACTAAGGATAGATCTGGATGGAGAAAGTATAGTCCCTGCCCCCTGCACTCCCCTATCCCCCCAAGAATAAACAAAATCTCTAAGCCTTGAACTGTCACTTCTGTTAGCATTGTTCAATTCCTTTGTAGAAGAACTCATTTGTGAAAATCTACCGCTAAATTTCCCCAAATGCTCCCTACAGGACATTTGTTAGCAGCCTTGCCTAAAATACACCTTATCCTTTGTTTAGGATTAGTAAGCAGTCCTTTGGAGCAGTGAGCAAGTGTGCCAGGAAGACTCAGTACTCCACCATCACTAAATATCAGGCGAGGGCAGCCCTTGAAACCCTCTCACCTAACTACTCTTTCAGGGTGGAAGTCTGTGCCAAACATGCCCGAGAGGTTTGGAGGAATTGTTGTTGCTAACTGTCAATGATGAAAACACTCTGCAGTCAGTGTTACCTCAAAACTGGGAGGCAGGAATCATACCTACTGTTG
Source organism: Megaceryle torquata (assembly GCA_024611175.1). Lineage (NCBI taxonomy): Eukaryota > Metazoa > Chordata > Aves > Coraciiformes > Cerylidae > Megaceryle > Megaceryle torquata. The sequence goes on along the minus strand of JANIJG010006431.1, from coordinate 20,615 downwards.
CTCTCTTAAGAAATATCTTTAAGATAGACTATACTTGTTTAAAAAAAAAAAATCCTCGTCAGCTCCCAAGTGAGAATGGCAAATCTAGTCCACTTGAGCTATAACTGATGCAGTAATGGGCAGGTGGCACTGTCTCTCAGCAAGTGTCAGGCAGAGTCCCTCCTGCACATGTGCATTTTCCTGACAGTTAAACGACACAGAGGCAACAGTATTCCTATCTGACTAGCAAGCATGGGAGGCAGCCTTTTTAACAATCTGCAATCATATAAAACACCAGTGTTTGTTCAAACTGTAGAAAACTCTTACTCCTCCTGCACACACAGACTTGCTGACCTAGGTGCAAAGCTTTTAAAAAGATGAGATATTTTAGAGAGTTTTCTCTCTTCACTCTGTAGTGGGACCTGTGCTATTGAAACAGACCAGAAATCATCGCATGTCAAGGGAGGATTAGGGTAGAGGCAGCTTTTGCACACTCTATTTTTCTTTCAGATCACAATTTTGACTAGCCAGTCCGGCAAAGAAATGGTAAAGCTCCTGGAAAAGAAGTTAAAAGATGCAGACCTTATGAGTCTGCGAAGAATACAAGTCATTGAGGTTTTGAAGAGAGACCTTCTGGAGCCTGAGGATGTGGAACAGTGCATGCCAGCAGAAGAGCCCAGCAGCAGCGGTGAGTGTCAGACAGATAGGTTACTCAGAGAAGTTATGGTTCAGGGCAGCAGGACAACCCCTAATTAGAGGTCCGGTCTGACACGTGCCACTTTCCTTTCTGCCATTTCCTATCACTTATTTAAGTGGGAGCTGCTGTGCCTGGAGGAACAGCAAGGAGTACCACATCTCTTCTCTAGGGCTTTATCACATGGGGGCAAAATTAGCATATAGATTTTATTACTGCATCTCTGGGTACTACCTAAAATTGACTTGGCTTGCAATACAGTTTTATTGAGGGATTAAAGAGAAAAAACACAGAGTTCATGGGGGGTAACACACCCAGACACACATATACCACTGAACATCACCCTGGGCAATTGACTGGCTGATCAAAAGGCCATTGGTGCCTATAGAGCAACCAGAATCTTTGAAGCAGGCAGCCAGGCAAAAAGGGAGGGAAGGAGAAGCAGACAAACTATTTACATTTCTAGTGATCCTACAGAGGTAATCCCCTCTTCCCTCTCACCAGCTTAACATCTTGCCCCTTTTACAAGGTACTTGGCATTAAGACCTCTAGCCCCTTCCCCCCAGACTGCCTACTGCACAATGCTGAGAAGAGTTACAATCCCACACCAAGCCAGGGGATTACTTTATGGATTAGCTGGTAGTTGCCAGCTTCTTGCTTACCACTGCTTCTTTTCTCTAGGCTCAGGGCAGTTCTTCTCAAGCTTGTACATCTTTAGTAACCAAACCAAAAAAAAAAAAAAAAAGCCACACACCAGCAAAACCCTTACAACCTCCCAGTCCCTTGCCCAGAACACCCTTTCAAAGGCCTTTTATTGCTGACACTTGAACTCCCCATCAACAAGACACAGCTGGTACCAGGCTCTGGCTCACACAGAAAGTTCTCACAACAGGTTGATAAGAATCTCAAAAAAAAAAAAAAGAGTCCTGATGTCCTGCAAAGTTAGTGTAAAACCTGTTCCTAGCAATGATGATATTGTTCTTGCTGAGTGACAGACAGTGTCGGGTGTTGTTACCTGTCTGTAGCTGTTCTTCTTCTCTGGTTACAGTAGTGTATTTCTGGTCAATTGGCAGAGCGGGGGCTGGAAACGTTTAGGTGGATCACAGATTCCCTTTTGCTCTGTCTTCCAAGCACCTGGCCATGTGCTTCATTAGCGAAAGGGCAAGTACACCCCAGACACAGAATGGTATTTTCCTGGCCATATCACTGAAGAGTTCCTCCTGTAATATGACAGTTTTCAGCAGTAAGAATTTAAGCTATAGTAATGAGAAATTCAGAACCAGAAATTCCTGTTAGCTCCTCTTTTGAGCCTTTTTGTTTCAAAGCCAGAGGTGCTGAGCAGGCTCTAAATAAACCAGCCGGATGGTCGTCAAAAGTCCAATACCACAGCGGTTCAGTGGTCAAAGCCTGTACATTTGCAGTGCTGCCATAACTGCAGCCTTCATGTCTGTGTTTCACGTTACCTGACTTTACAGTCTGCTCAGTCATTCCAGCTCTCTCTCTGGGCTGATAAAACAACTGCTCGACAGCAGAAGTTCATGAGAGTTTTCCCCATCTGCAGCACAGCACTGACTGAGCGTCTTGCTGCAGACAGCAATTGCTCTTCCTGCTGCCTCTGCATCCCACTAAGCTGGTGGCAGAGAAATCAGACACTGAGTCGTGTCATCAAGCACTTAGAGCTATATCAACCCTCTTACTGCCATGAAAAGCTTCGTGCTGTGAAGGGCCTCAGTGTCTCCCTCAGCAAGACACAGACAGTTACTCTGGACTCTGCTTATTTGAAAACAGAGGCCTCAGAGAGAGTGCTCATCTCAGCAGGTGACTGCTTGATGGGAGAAAGGGAGCACTTCTTCTGATCAGCACCCTTACCACTGACACTGGGAGCAGGGAGTCCTAAGGAAGAGGATCAAGTCACTGTCAGTCTGACGTGACTTTAGAAATAATTTAATGTGCCGAAACTGTGAGTTACAAAACCAAAAAAACACATGCAGTATATGGTATTTCCCTTCTTCCTTCTTTTGGATCTTCTGTTGGGACTGTAAGACCTTCAAGGCTCAGATCATCTCATTGCCTTGCCTATACTGCAGCTAATGCAGCAAGATCCTAATCCGCTGCCAGGGTTCCTACTGCACCATTAACAAAGGTTATTTGTGTTATTTTGCTGTCACATCACACTAGACTACAAATTGTTTCTTCCAAAGCCAAGAAGATGTGGAAATGAAAAATCTGCATCCTGTGAAAGCACCTGATTTTTCAGCTCACTCAGAAAATATCCTCTCATGTTTACTGTAGCAGGGAAGGTTGTTGCAAGGTTATGTAGGGAGGAAATTAGAAAGGTCAAAGCTCAGCTAGAACTTAATCTAGCCAGCATCATTAAAGATAATAAGAAGTGTTTCTATAAATACGTTAACAGTAAAAGAAGAGCTAAGGAGAATCTCTACCCTCTACTGGATGTGGGAGGGAACCTTGTGACCAAGGACAAGGAAAAGGCTGAGCTGCTGAGTGCCCACTTTGCCTCAGTTTTCATCAGCAATGCCAGGTGCTACCTGAGGGTCCAGCTCCCTGAACTGGAAGACAGGGATGGGGAGCGGAATGCAGCCCCCATAATTCCAGAGGAAATGATCAGTGACCTGTTGCGCCACATAGATGTGTGCAAGTCTATGGGACCAGATGGAATCCACCCAAGGGTACTAAAGGAGCTAGCAGAAGTGCTCACCAATCCGCTCTTCGTTATTTATCAAGTCCTGGCTAACTGGGGAGGTCCCAGTTGACTGGAAGCTCGCAAATGCGACACCCATTTACAAGAAGGGCCAAAAGGATGATCCTGGGAACTACAGGCCTGTCAGTCTGACCTCGGTGCCAGGGAAGGTTATGGAGCAGGTCATCTTGAGGGCCATCACATGGCACATACAAGACAAGCAGGTGATCAGGCCCAGTCAGCATGGGTTTATGAAAGGCAGGACCTGCCTGACTAACCCGATCTCTTTCTACAACAAGGTGACCAGCCTAGTGGAGGAGGGAAGAGCTGTGGACATTGTCTACCGGGACTTTAGTAAAGCCTTTGACACTGTCTCCCACAGCATTCTCCTTCAGAAGCCTTTATCCAAGGCTTGGATAAATACACTCTGCACTGGATAAGAAATTGGCTGGATGGCTGGGCCGGAAGACAGTGAATGGAGCTCAGTCTGGCTGGCGTCCAGTCACAAGCGGTGTTCCCCGGGGTTCAGTACTGGGGCCTGTTCTCTTTAATATCTTTATTAATGCTCTGGGTGAGGGAATTGAGTGTACCCTCAGTAAATTTGCAGATGACACCAAGCTAGGTGGGTGTGTCGCTCTGCTAGAGGGTAGGGAAGCTCTACAGCAGGACCTGGACAGGTTGCATCCATGGGACAAGGTTAACTGCATGGGGCTTAACAAGGCCAAGCGCCGGGTCCCAGACTTGGGTCATAACAACCCCATGGCAAGCTGCAGGCTTGGGGGTGTGTGGCTGGAAAGCTGCAAGTTGGACAAGGACCTGGGGGTGTTGATCAGCTGTCGACTAAATATGAGCCAGGAGTTCGCGCTGGTGGCCAAGGAAGCCAATGACATCCTGGCTTGTATTAGAAACACTATGGCCAGCAGGGATAGGGCAGTGATCATCCCCCTGTACTCGGCACTGGCCCCTTGAATATTGTGTTCAGTTCTGGGCCCATCACTGTCAGAAGGACACAGAAGGGTTGGAGCGTGTCCAGAAAAAGGCAGTGAGGCTGGTGAAGGGCCTGGAGCACAAGTGTGCTGTGCTCCTCCTGTGAGGAGCAGCTCAGGGAGCTGGGGTTGCTTAGTCTGGAGAAGAGGAGGCTAAGGGGAGACCTTGCTCTCTGCAACTACCTGACAGGAGGTTGTAGTGAGGAGGGATACAGCGTCTTCTCCCTGGTGATGTGTGACAGGAGCAGAGGAAATGGCTGTAAGCTGCGCCAGGGGAGGTTTAGGCTGGATATTAGGAAACATTTCTTCACTGAAAGGGTTATCAAACATGGGGGATGGTCTGCTCAGGTCAGTGGTGGAGTCTCCATCCCTGGAGGCATTTAAATGGCGTGTGGACCTGGTGCTTAGGGCCATGGTTTAGTGGTGGGCTTGCAGTGTTGGGCTGAAGGTTGGACTGGATGATCTTGAAGGTCTCTTCCCACCAAAGACATTCTGTGATTCTGTGAGGAAAAAAAAAAAAAAAAAAACAACCAAAAAACAACAAAGCAGCATACAGCTAGAATTTCCAATGGTACTGAAAGAAGAAGGCAGGATCAGGATGTCCCCTCTCATAGGCTCATTTCCAGGTTAATGCAGCTATAAAAGACTCCAATATTTTGAAGCCTTGCAGTTGGCAAGACTTAGAATAGCTTTGAACTTGCTAAGAACAGCCTGCTGTGGATGAAAAATGCTTGCTGTGCTCTTCACAACAGCAGCCTCCCTGGGAGAATGCATCTCCAGCCAAAAGCTGCAAAGCAGCCTCTCTGCAGGGCAGAGGGTAAATCTGCAGTGTTTCTTTAATGATAAATCATTAGGGCTTGCAGACTGGAGCAGAGACCGGGATATAAATCCCGTAAAGACAGCAATGTGTGCAGCATTTGTGGTGGGAATAGTGTGTGGGAGTAATTGATAGGATGCAGTGGACTAGCCTCTCACTGACAAGAGGGGAATTATTATTATCTCTTTCGTGCCCCTACCCCATCACAAACACTTCAAGCATGCGAGCATTGCCAGACCATTTGCTAATATTTGTCTGTGATCCAGATACTGGCCCTATCTATTGCTGTTTTGGGAAAAAAAAAAAAAAAACAAGCACTGAAGATAAAGCACTAGTACATTTTTTATGAACATAGTCCATCTTCTGTAAGTCCCAGGGAACCTTTTTCCGTATGGGTCCTGCAGATTGATGACCAATAAATGGCACTGCACACCTGCTGTCTGGGAATCTGAAGACCCATTGCACAGTAGATGTCAGCATTCCACAGTAGATGTCAGCATTCCAACCTGTTCTTCCTAAGAATGGACAACAATGAATGCAGGGAATTTCTTTTTATGATTGCATGGCTACATGTCTGATACAGCAAAATAAATAAAAATTTGGAAGATATTTACTGAAGAAAGGACTAAAACATTTACCAGCCCGCAAACACTGTCTCTCAACACACAGATAATTACCCATTATTTGTCAAAGTAAATTACATACATTCCCCGATGCTTTGTCTTCTGAACTGTTAATGCCACCACCAGTGCATCTCCCAGAGAGGAACCTGAATCTAAAAAAAGCAGGGAGGGCATCACAGCTGAGACACAACCAGCATGTTCTCCAGGTGCATTGTGCATTCTGCAGGGAAAGGAAAGCAAGAGTCTTAGCAGCAGGGCAGGTGACTGACGCTAGTAGCGGCTCTGTTCGTGAAGAGCTTTCTCTGGGGGGAAGCAGGACATCCCCTTCCACCAGAGAATCCTCCAGCATTGCTCCATGGGGAGAAACTGGTGTTCCCATAAGCATCAGAGCAGGCAGGGGTAAGGCATGGTAGCAGTCTTAAGATACATTTTTAAAAGCTACTACAAAACTAAGGGAATAACCAGTTAGTATATAGATTTGGGAAGAACTTTAAAAAAAGTTTTTAAAAAAATATTCTTGCAGCCAAGGGCAGTCAGACTGGACATTAGGAAGGGAGGGCTTTCGGTAGGAAGGACAGTGTGACGACCTCCTGTTGTAAGCAGAAGTTGAGGCATAACCTACATGATCTCAGTGCCTTCCTCAAGGCTGGAAGGTGGGGAAAAGAAGGTACATCCTGCTGTGATGGCTGGACTACAAAAAAGTGCACTTGCAAGTTGCAGTTACAGTCATTATATTAGCCCGGCATTATTTGCCTTTTGGAGGGAGATTAATGAACTTCTGTTTTGATTTCTTTCTTTTAATGGAGCAGATGCATAGTGTCATTTCTGAAAACTAGAAGCACCAATGCATAAAGATCTCTCACTGCAGGTGGATGTAGCAGTGTATTTTAGTCCCCAGTTGGCCTGGGGAACAAAAGGCTATTTCTGCTGTGCATTCATCTTCCCAGAATACCTGTTTCACATCCTGCCTGCATAGTGACCCTGTTAATGCCGCCAGGCTGGCTGTTGCTTCTGTGTTTACAGATGGGTGATGGGTATCTTACATGTCTTACACATTTTGCAAATTGTCCTTTTTTTTTTTAAACTTTAACCTCTTTTAATTATTATGTATTTATTCAGCTAGACTTTATGCTAGCTTCTCATTTGGATGCACCTTTGAGTTATTACTTGGGGGGTGTTTTGGGTTTGTTTCTTTTTTTAGCAAGGGTTTCATTTTGTTTATGACCTCCCTAACTGTGCTGTCCAGCCTGCATTTCTCCATTCCTAAATGTCGTTGCTCAATCATAAACTTTTGCTCTGCAACTCCAACAGAGTAGCTTAAATACTTACTGTGTCCTTGCAAATGTTTTTACTTTCTCCTTTTAATTTCTTTTTAACAAGTCTCTACATTTTATGCATTCCACGTGTTCAAAGTGATGCATAACGGTGCCAGATAGTTCTGACTGTTGTATCTACAAGGATGGATGTTCTGCTGTGGGATTGCTGTGTTACCAAGCAGCACTTCAACAGTCATGTTGAAACATGTCCTGTGTGCTGGTCAGGTCCAAGTCAAGTTTTGTTTCTGTTCCTCTCAGGTCTGTGACTAGCTGCTCCTTTAAACACATGTTGAGGATATTTAGCAATTTAGTCACGGGGCCACATTGCAAAGTAACACTCACCTTCTATATGAGGAGCAGTACTTTTCATCACTACTACAAAATCCCCCATTAGTAGAACAGGTCAGTTTGTCAGGCTCTTTGACGTCTCATAACATCACATATCCTGTGTCCCTCGCTTATGGAAAAGGAGCAGATGGCTTAAAATTGTGAGAAGTGTCTCTGAGGCCAGTGCTAAGATACCCACAGCAGAAAATGGTTTGCATGTCACAGCTAGTCCTCTGAAGATGGTAGTAGCCAGTTCACCCGCCCCATTGATGAGAAGGCTGTCAGTGTGGCCTGTGGAGCAGCTCAGCTTCGAGCAATGTCCTTTTAAGAGGGCTGGCATCACAGCACTGTGCTGTGACTCGCATGGTAACGGCCCCTGAAAAGCTCCTTACGTGAAAGCGCTCGAGGGACTAAGGAGTGTAGTGGAAAATGCGAACGAATGTTCTTTTCTATAGCTGAATATATTTGTGCTTTTTCATCTTTTTTTCCCTGCAGACATTGCTATCCTGGGAATGGACATCGATGTGCAAACTGTAGAGGACAACGTCATCAGCTTGGAGATGCTGTTTAAAACATGGCTACATGACTATGGCACAGAGAGAGAGCACCTCCATCTCCTCCTTCCATCAGGAGGCTTCAGCCATGCCCCTGCACCCAGGACCACCCCAAGTACTTCACTCTCCCCCTCTGCAGGGAGTCCCTAAATCCCACAGCCTTAAAGATTATCCAGGCCTGTCCTGTGGGCATGTTCCCTCACATTTAGAGACCCAAGTGAGGTCTCTGGGTGACGTCAGAAGCTGTCTGGAGCTTCTGTGGTCTGAGAGGGGCCATTTATTTAGAGCACTTTCAGGTTGCTACCCTGTCCCATGGCTGCCGATGCTATAATTCATTTCCATTCTGCAGCAAAAACGTGCCTTGAAGAGTATGTGAATTTATAGACTACTTGGTCAAGGCAAAAGGGACCTTATACACTGAGAGCCAGGGACCTTCTGGCCGAGTTGTATAGCGCTAAAAATTATGTTGCTTGTGTTTGATACTAAAAAAGTCTGTGCCAAAGCTGCACTTAAATAAAGGCCATCTAACAAAGGGACTTGGCTTCTATTGATTTAGCACTAAAATAGCCAATGTTCTAACTGAGGCTGCCAACAGTTAGAATACTGCATGGGAAAATTTACAAGGAATATGCAAGTTTTTTTTCCTTCACTAGTCTAAGTCCAAATCCTTAATCCATCCTTGGGTGAGCACTGAAAACACCAACAGCTACAGCGGACATAGGTGTTTCCTGTAGGTGGTTGTTACCTGTATTCACCATTACAATGCCATGGGAAGCTGCACACGTGGTTCTGGACATGCCCTTTCCACGCCTCCCCAGTATGGTACTATATGCCACTCCAGTATGACACTCACATGCATCTTCCCATTGCCGTCGCAGCAGAAGCACACTGGTCTTCTGATGATCCTCAGGCCAGTTCCACTTGGAAGCAAAGCTCACGTGTGCTCCGCAGCAAGCAGACCGGAAAGTCTGGTGTGACTTTATTTATGTAGTAGCTGCCATAAGAGCCTCCAGACCAGCATGGGCAACAATGATATTTTGTTAAGGGTGGATTTTCCTCCATATAACATTCAATTTCATGCTTGATGCATTGTCTAATAGCTAGCAAGACAAACCAAATTGCAGGTTTTTTCGTCTTCCCACAGTCAAGAGATCTGCAGAAAGGCAGGGAATTTGTTTGCAGTTATGTATCGCATTATACCAGGGTCAGCGTCACCTGCATGGTGGGTTGGGCTGCGCGCAGATAGAAAAGCTGGCAGGAAATGTGTGGCCCCGAACCCAGCGTGGCATGGGGAAACACGCTTCTGCTCCCTCTGCAGCTGGCTACTCTTAGCCAGAATTGGAACTTGCCTGCCCGGTTACCAACCAGTTGTTTCACTGATGTGTTAAGGATGCAGCATTTCCCCTTGTGTCTAAATGGGGATAGATTGTTGCCTTGTGTCACAGCAGTTAGTGTTGTTCTACCCATTGTGGTTGTTGTTGCCTGAAAACATTAACTTAGTGTTCGTAAGTGCTTTGAGCGTGTCACATGGTCAACATTGCCCTTCCCAGCAATCTAACCTGATCTCCTTCTCCCGCCCAGTGTGCCTGAAGTGCGATTTGCAGGAGAGAGTGCTCGACCCAGCTCTGCTTTCTGGGACAGCCGACAGCACCGTCAGAGCAGCAGATTTGAACTCACCCTGCCAGATGACAGCCTGGCCGGCTACAGTGCTGTACAAACTCCAGGTTGTAAAGTAAGTGTTGTTAGGTGTTTTGCACTTGGGAGACGGAAGGTTGGTGTAGCAGCTGCCTTCAGTCTTTCTGTGCAGCTTCAGCTGGGCCCTAGTAACAGCACCATAAAGCGCAGGGGACTCAGAAGTACTGGTGAGCAAAACTCCGATGTGATACACCCTCAACCCCCATATCTTAGTGTTTATGGCACACCACGTCCCACACGTGCAGACAGGAGGGCAGAGTCAACACCAGCACTTTATAAGTGTGTCTTTGTTTAGCCCATATCCTGGGCGAAACTACAATTGCTCTATCACCCAGTGACCCTCCCCAGCAGAGAAGGGGTATTGGGAAGAAGACAGAAGACCTGTGGGTTGAAATGAAATCAGGTTTAGTGAAATGGACAAAATAATACCAATATAAATTATACAAAGTTATACTCAGCCCAGCAAACGTTTATCAGTCACAACAGATGGGAAGGTGTCTTCAGGAGAAGGAAGAAGAGTGGGATCAGGAGGAGCTAGAGCAGGAGCCCCATCCCCAGCAAACTTCCCCCTTTATACTGAGTGTGAAGTTTCTGGTCTGGGACACACCTGGACCCAACTCGGGTCAGCTGCCCTGGCTGACTCCAGACTGCTGGCAGCCTGCAGACCATGGCTGGACTGGGGTTCTGTCCCAGCCAAACCAGGACAGAGTGTGACACCACAGACATTATTCGTACAACAGTTGTTTCCTTCCAGTGTGAAGTTCTATAGATTTCAGCCATTGCTCCATATATAATTCTGCCATTCTCTCACTACCTGATGAGGCCACAGCAATTAAATGGATGTTGGAGCCTGAGATAACTTGCTGACTACTAGTAAGAAAGCAGATGAAGCCTTATAGTTCTGTGTAACTTCTCATAAGAATTTATTGACGTTCCTGTCAGCAGTCTATGACTGGGAAGCACAGAGCATAACAAGAAGGATGATGCTCTCTAGTGTCTTTTCTGGGGATTATTATAGGGGGAAAAAAAAAAAAAGTGTAATTTCTGAACTATACAGTTGTTCTTAAAAGGATTCTCATCCTGTTGGTACCCGAAGAGCGAGCACTCACTCACTCATTGTGCATAAAAGGTCCTAGAACAGTCCACTGAATCAACTTAATAATGCCATGTTATGGAGCAGAAATGTGCACGGACAGGCAGTGCTGAGCAGTGGACAGTCTGTAGGGGTGTTTGTGGTGAGGTGTCGGCTCTCTGCAGGAGCAGAGCTCGTGTCAGTTTTAGTGAAGGGGAACTGTGATCCAGTAAAAATCACATAGGAAGAGATGCAATGGCCTGGTGAGTAGTTGTCCAAGAGGCCAGAAAAACAATTGGGTTTGTATATGAAATGGAGGGAGATTAGATTTGCTTCTTGGCATGCTCCTGTCAACACAGACACAAGGGAACCTGAAAATCAGCAAGAAAGCCTCTTTTCACTGCAGCTGGACTTTTCTGAAAGGTTTCATAGCAACAGGCCACAGGGACGCAAACATGAAGTGCTTGAAGCAGCGCTGCAGCTGATACTGCCGTAGCCACTCGCACCACTCATCTCCTGGTAGAGCCTCCTGGCTGGTTTCATGTGCTTCGCTAACACAAGCTGTGTACTTGCAGGGCTCTGAAGTCTGAAGGAGTCTGTGAGTCTGTACTGTATGGCCTACCCTTCGTCATCAAGCCCACAAGCTGCTGGCGGCTAGACTGGGATGAACTGGAGATAAACCAGCACAGCTTCCATGCTCTATGTCATAGTCTTCTGGTGAGTGTGTGAAAACTGCAGTCCCGTGGGGAGGGGTTGCCATAGAAAGGAATAGTTGCTGCACATCTAGCAAGACCTGTCTCATCTGCACCAGAAAACACATTTCAAAAGCTGCAGCTTCATCTCATGGGCTAGAGTTCAGCTTGTAAGTCCTTCCAGACAGCATATCCACTGGAAAGATGCTGTAGCACATCAAACCCTAGAGAAGGCTCTCTGGCCTATCAGAAATCCAGTGGTTGGAAGTGTAAAGTGCAGAAGTCAGGGCTGGAGTTAGATGTGCATCTATAGCTGTGAAAATAATTAACCAAGGCTTAGGATGTGGAGGACTTTCCATCACTGACAAGTTGTAAAGAAAAATTGGATGCTTTTCTTAAGACTTGTCTTGCATTCAGTTAAAAAAACCCAAACATCCAAACAAAACATTATCCTCAACCATAATGCAGAATAGTGTTCTTTTTCTGATGTGTGTGAATGTCTCTGCTCCTGAATGCAGCAGCTCCTACAGCAGAGGCACTGAAGGAAGCAGCTGTCGCCCATTGTTCACACTGGTTTTGGCTTTTGTCATTTAGAAAAGGAAGTGGATGCTTTTGGCCAAACGTGAGCCACAGAACACCAGTCCAAACTGGAACATCGTGGTTCATTCCTACTACGTCATTATTCCTTCTGACTCTGCCACACTACTTGTCAAAGCAGTTGCCATCAGAGAGCTCTTCTTGCCATCAACCTTCCCAGCCCTCCTTGCTGAACATCCCGAGAGAGTGCGTGGCCCCGTAGAGGTACGTCACTGACAGACCTGCACAGCGTCTGTGGAGAGGATCCACGCTCCATGCAAAAAAGCCCTCAACACTAAAACCGACAACCCCCCCAAGCAAACCCCACAGCTTCTACCTGTCACATCTTGTGGCCACTAGGTTCTTTCTTCTCTCTGAGCAGAGTGCACTGAACAGCTTGGAAGTGGAAGTTGCTTACAACCCCTTGCATATAAAAAGCAACCTGTACAAACACCTGAAGAGCATGCTGCACAAACCCCTGCACAGGCAGCAGGCCCAGCCCAGGGACCAGCGACCGGAGCGGCATCAACCCAAGCAGGTATGTCTCCTGCCTTTGTCTAGCCTAGATAGTCCCTGTGCTGTCCTTCTGGTCTGTGTCCTGCAAAGGGCTGAGGGCAGCTCCTGATACCCTGGCAGTACCAGGAAGGCAGTATGTGTCATGGGCAACGTCCACTTGCAGCTGGCAGAGCAGAGGGGTGGGTGTAGGGTAAGCTCGTGCAGGACTTGAAGAGGGGGATGCTGAAGAGCTGGCACGTGCAGTCGGACTGCGCGCTGTTGGACAAGCCAGAACTTCCTTCCATGAGGTGTATGTGTATTTTGTCCCTGTGTTACAGCATCAGAGCAAAGCCAAAGCGGCGGTGGCCCCCCTTCTGATGGCTCCTTCTCCTGTCCATGTGCTCAGACCAGCAGCAGTGAGAAGAGATTCCTGTGAGCACTCCCTGCTCCCTGAGGAGTATGAGGAGTTCCTGCAGTGAGCCCCAGGGCACTGCCTGAGCCGGCTCATGTGCAGTCACTCAGCTTCTTGCTCGGCTGCCAAGGCCTTTGCATGGGCCGGAAGCGGTCAGGCAAGACACGAAGCTTGGCCTTGGTCAGACAGGCACTTCCCATCGCTTGTTCCTCCTTGTTGTTCTATGGTTTTGTTAGTCACTAAGTCAGTCTGCAGGAAGCCTGCTACTCCAGGGCCCTCTATCCCCCACAACACCCCGTATTTACATCCCTGTCAGCACACATCAACAGCATGTCTCAAATGTTGGTGTCTGAGACTAGGTTAGTACAGGCCACAAACCACAGATTGCTGTCAGCGGGTGCAGAGAAGCTGCAGGCAGGGCGGTGAGGAAGTCAAGCAGATAAGTAGGCAGTAACATCAAGCTGCCCTCAGCCTGCAGAAGCAGGTTCAGCAGGGTGCTTGAATAGGCATAAAACAGGCCTTTTGAATTTAATCTTGAAGCCCAGAATGCTGCCCTCCTGACTGCAGCACTACCCATGACGATACTGATTTGGTGGCTTCTCTGATTGGCCTCACTGTCCAAGTCCCCATCTCGTGAAGGGGTTTGTAGCAAGGGCCAATCCCATCGTAATGCACAGTGACAGCTCACAGCAGCTGGAGCTGCAGCACAGCACTGTCCTCCCAGCCAGCTGCTGCTTGGGTGCTCTCCTCCTCATGGCCTGTCTGCCTATGGGGCTGTCCTGCAAGCCAACACAAGTACTTTCTGAACAGGGATTCAGAAGGTGGGGGAGGTTGGCCTGGAGCTTTCCAGAGAGCTTCTGCCCAGTGCTTGCCCAGGCACTTGCCTGTTCTTCAGAGCAGACACAGGACAGCAGCCCCCAGCAGGGCCAGAGCTGGGGGCAGCTCAACTGAGCCGAGGCGGGGTGGTCTCATGCGGCTCCCTGGGTGCCGAGCACCAGCAGGGGTTTGCGTTCTACTTACTGCATTCTAAGATGCTGTTTCACAATAAACTGATCGTCCATGATGTTCACTTACTGCCTGTGGAAAAGCCCTCCACCTGACCACCACAGTGTGAAGCAGGGCAGTAACTGTGCTGTTGCACTGACCTGCCCTCGGCAGCCACAGGGAACTTGGGTGCTTCCCTGATGCCAGCATAAGAATGGACATCCTGACAGAATAGTTGTCTCCTGCCTGCCCCATGCCAGATCCTAAAGGGGAGGAGGTAGCAGTTATAAAGGACATGCCTTTCAGAATGGAAAACAGAAAAAAGTAGCCCCGAGAGGAAGAGGTTGGTTGGCCTTTGAGCAGCTCCCAATTTTCTCCTAGTAAAAACTGCCACCACAGCCAAGACTTCTGCTTCTGTTGCATCCCAGCTGGGGCTGCTAGACCAGGACTGACATAGCTAATCTGGGGCACAGCAGAGGACAGGGAGGCACACAGGCTGTCCTCCCATGAGCAAGTCTGATACCCAGAGGACTTCCCATGCAACACCCAGCCTGGCCCTTAGCACCCAGACTGGGCAGAAGCGAGCAAAGCTGCTCATCCAGGACCATTTTTGCGCTGTGAGAAAAGGGGTAGAGTGAGCAGCCAAGCATGAGCCCCACATCCCCCAGCACCTCAGAGGCTGGCTGCCAGGATGCTGTTTCCCAAGCACACTGATTGAATTCAGCCAAGGCACACAACCACTGCAACGTGCCACCACTGTGCTTGAGCTACACCCAGGTTCTTCACAGTTCAACACGTGGAAATCAGTTGAAAGGGGACAGTGGAAGTGAAGCGAAATTGAAAGACCAAGAGAGTTGGGGTTGTTCAGCCTGAAGAGAAGGCTCCGGGGAGACCTTCTTGTGGCCTTTCAGTATTTCAAGGGCACCCAAGGAAAGAAGGGGAGGGACTCTTCATCAGGGAGTATAAGGATAGGACAAAGGATAAATTTTGGTAAAGAAGGGAAATTCAGATATAGATTATATCTGAATATATAAGATGCATAGATATAGGTAGATATAAGGATAGGCATAGATATAAGGATAGATATAAGGAAGAAACTTCTTACCATGAGGGTGGCGAGACACTGGAACAGGTAGTCCAGAGAAGCTGTGGCTGCCCCATCCCTGGAAGTGTTGAAGGCCAACTTGGATGGGGCTCTGAGAAACCTGGTCTATTAGGTGTCCCTGCCCATAGCAGGGTTTTGGAACTAGGTGATCTTTAACATCCCTTCCAGCCCAAAGCACTCTAGGATTCTATGGAGGCAGATAGATTCTGCGAACTCTTATGCACTTACGTCTTAGTCCCAAGTCAGCTGCTGCAAGAGATGATGCAGTTGCTGAAGCAAGAAAAATAAATACGCTTTCCTCCCAGCAAAGAGTCCGGGGCTGTGCAGAGACCACTGGTCTGGCACAGATGCTGGAGCAATTTCCTCCCTCGCCGTCACTCTTTTCAGTGAAAGCTGGGTCAGCCACTTTGCATGTTCACCCCGCTCAGCTACCCAGGATGGAGCAGGCACTGCGCATGGAAATACAGTGACCACAGTGATGGAGATGCAGAAATACCCCTGGCTGTACGGAAGGGAGAGCCCTGGGGCTCTGCTCCTGCTAAGCTGCTCTTTGTTGTTTAAGTCTGGACACTGGAGTCATGATCAAGTATTATGGGCAGGTGGCCTGGGCCCGCTGCTAAGCAATGCCCAGAGCTCTTCTCTGGAGCAGGTCGGCAGAACTGCTCTTGGGACATATACATGGACCCATCATGGACACAAGCACAGAACCACCCAGCAGCCAACCATGAGCAGCAGATGCCTGCTGCTCATGCCTCTCATCCCAGGCAGGAACCACCACAGTCCCAAAGCCCCTTACGCTTCTCCCTTTCTGCAGCAAAACACCAGTGGGGAAAAGGACCCAGCACAGGAAAACAGACAGAAACTGGTCTTGGCTACAGCTGTGCTGTATTGTTACAGGACTGAGGTGACCCTCCTGGAACTTGGGCATCAGCCAAATGCTCAGCTCACCATCTTGTCACCCTCTCACCAGTCTGGGGACATCCAGCCTTCCCCAGTGGCTTGTACACCCCTGGGTCTGAGCTGGGGCTGCAGAAGTCATGCTTAGTCCTCTGCGCAGGTTCATCACAGTGCTGCTTGCCAGCCATCTCTTTGGGTGCTGGCGATACCAACAGGCTGATAAACCTGCAAAGTCATCTGTAGCCCCGTCTGGACTCAGCGACAGTGTCAGGGTGACTGGTCTAATCGCACACAGAAAGGACATAAAATCTCTCAAAACCGTTGGACTAACCCTTTTCCCATGCAAGGGTTTCTACCCAAGGCTGCCCACACAGCAACCACAGCCAGACCCTTGCCCTAACCACACAGCAGGGATCACCACATTTGCTGTAGTCAACAGGACCCAGACCGAGCCACCCCCGGCCTTTCAAGAGCAGTTGGGAGCAGGGGGGAAGCAGCAGGGGGACTGGGCTGGGGAGGGAGAGATCCTGTGACTAGTTAAGAGTTCAAAGCTGCAGCAGAGCTGGAGCTTGGCCCTGCCCAGCCTTATGTTCTGAGGCCATCACATTTTGTAAGCCAACCAGCACATAAAGATATGTGAGCCTAACTCTCACATCCCTTAATCCCCTGGCATCAGAGCATTGTGGCCACAGCTGGACCTGGCACACACTTTTATTCACTGTTTCCTCTTAGCTCAGCAGCTCTGGCAGACATGAACATGCCACCATGTGAGCACCCCTCTGCCAGGCTGCCTGGCTCCGCAGCACTGCGCCAGCATCTCACCATCCGTATGCCTGAAAGCCCAGACATGCCATTCTGAGACACGCAGACTTTAATATTAAAATAATTTTGTATAAAAATACTTTTGGAGACTGATGGCAAGCAGTCTTCCACGCACCACAACAGGCATCCCAACCCCACAGCCCAGTCAGAGGGAGCCAGAGCAGCAGACGCAGGGCACCCAGCCAGCCCTCCTGCGGATCAGGATGTGGCAGCGGATCCAGCTCCAGAGCCAGGGAAGCACAGTGGCACCTGCACCAGCCACAGCTGTGCAAAGGGCCTTCAGGGAAATGCAGCCCCTTGGCGCTGGTGAGCACCATGTGCTCTGCCTGAGCCAGCAGTCCCCAGCCCCAAGTCACAGGAATGGCCCTGGGCCCCCCAGTTCCCCCCAGTCAGGCACAGAACAGCAACACATTATATCTCTCCCAAATCCTCATAGACAGGCGACAAGCTGCACTCATCCACAGACTGCTCCTTCTTCTGCACATGCTGGGGCTTCACCACCTGGCTGTACAGCACCTCCACATTGTTGTTGTTGCTGCTGTTGAGGGTGGGTTTGACAACTGCCTTCTCAGAAGCAGCGTTCCCCCGCCATTTGCCAGCATCCCCACTCCTCTCAGCACCTTTAGGGATAAAGGCTGCCTGGGGCTTCGGGGCCGGCACCGGCTTGGGGCCCTTGGACTTGGCCTGGAAGGCAGGTACCGAGTAGTCGTCAGTGCTGGGGTTGTAGGGGTACTCGTAGCCACTCCCACCGTCATGGCCCTGCGTGCGCCAGGCATTGCCCGTGGGCCGTGCTTCATCGTAGATGCAGGTGGCAGGGGGCAGTGAGCGGGGAGCACGGCCCTCGGGCTCATCGTAGATGTGCTCCCTCTGCCCCAGTGCCATGGGGGCCTGGCCACAGCCCTCAGCCCGGACCTGCTCGTACGTGCCCAAATACAGTGGCGTTGGCAGCCGGAGCTTCGTCTCATCCGAGGCACCGCTGGGTGCCTTGGCCCCACCCGTGGGCTTGCTGTCTATGGGGTCTGAGTACAGTGGGTCCAGCCTGGGGCGGAAGCCCTTCACTGAGTCCAGGGGCTCCGAGTACACGCTGGATGGATCCTCGGCCGGCAGCATGGCCCGGGGCACCTTGGGCAGAGGGGACCGTGGGGGTGTGCTCGAGACCGTGGGCTTGGCCTGTGGCCCAGGGAGCTCTGGCAGAGTCCGGGTCTTGAGCAGAGACGTAGAGTCTCTCTCCTCTGCCCCTGCACTGGGCCTGGGTGCCAGCCCCGCTTTGGATGACAGGGCATCATCCCCCTCTGCAGGCAGCTCCAGGCTCAGCGAGTCAGCCAGGGCCTGGCGGATCAGCACCACGCTGGGGCTGTCAGAATCTAGCGAGTCACAGCTTCGCCGGTTCTCCTCCACCTGTGCTTTCTGCTCCCGGATAGAGGCTTCCACCAGGTGGAAGATCTCATTGCCCTGCTTGGTCTCAAAGGTGAAGTTCCCTGGGCCAGAGTCACAGCGCCTACCAGCTTCGAAGGAGAACATCACCTGCAAGGGAAGCGGAAGGGTCACATCCTGCCCAGCATCTGCAAAGCCAGTGCAGCGTGACAGCTGTGCTTCCTGCCGAAGGGCACACAGCTGTGGAGCTGGTCCTGCACATCCTGCAAGAGACTTCACGGACCATCCTGCTCCTTCCACTGCCTGCAGCGAGGGCCACAGCTCAGCGAGCACACCGCAGGGGCGTGCTGTGCTCAGCACCTGCCTAGTGCCCGGGCAGGGGGAGGCTGTGCTGCCCAGCAGCCCAGAACAGGCTGCAAATTTGGAGCAAGGTGCACACATGTCACTGCAATATGCCCCACAGCCAGAGCTGCAGGTCCTGCTGGAGACCTGCTGCCTTACCTGAGCAACTCCAGTAGGGTCAACAACTGGCACCACTCTAGGAAATAATTGGCAGTTAGCACTGAGAAGGGAGTAGAGTGAGAAAATGAGCGACAGTTCAGCAGGGGAAACTAACAGTCATCTTCGGTAAGTCAGCATTAGTCAGGCAGAAGGGAAATGATCCAGAGACAAGATAAAAATGGAGAAACGCGGCCTTCCACAGGAGAAAGGCAAGAAGCAGCAGCTTGGCTACCAACAGTAAGCAAAGCACTTGCCTTACCAGCATTGGTCTGTTAATGGCCCAAAGTACTGCAAAGAGAAGTCCTGCACCAAGGCTGCGTTCCTCAGGCCTGAACGCGCACTCATGTGCAGATTCCCACCAGCAGATGCCTACACCCTTCCGGAACCTCAGTCCCTGAATCCAGGTGAGGTTTCTGTCTCACCAGTGCTCTCCCACATGCAGCAGCAGTCTGTGGGGTGGCTGCAAATTTCTGGGGCCAGACTTCCTTTTGTGGGTCATTGCTGCTGCACAGCCAACCTATGGCCACCCAGAGACCTGTGGGTGCAGCTGCCTGCTCCTCATGCTGTCTGGCTCTCATCCTGGCCCTGGAACAGACCCTGCAGACGAATCAGATGCCTCCCTGAGAGCAGCTCAGTTTCCACTTCTGTGTCAGTAAGTGCTGCATAAAGTGGCATCAGCAACTGCAGCCGACACCATCATGTCTATAAACAGCCCTCGGTAGACCACTTCCTCCGTGTCCAGCACAGCCGGTACCTCCAGCTCAGGGTAGCAGCAAGACAGATCAGAGGACACCAGAGAGGTGACAGACCTACAGAAGTCAGCCAGGCAAAGAGTAGTACATCCCGTGAGGTGAATGAATACAGAGTAACTGGTGGCTCAGACAGCCCCTCCTGGTTCGGAACACCATTCAGGAGGGATGGACTGACTCCAGGACTGCAGGGAGCAAAAGTTCCCAGGGGCTGGGGAGATCTTGTGCGTGGCATGGAAGGACAGCCCTGCCCATGGCACAGGCTGTGGAGCGCTGAGATGGAGAATGGGGGCAAGGCAGCTGCAGGGACACTCAGCTGAGGGGCTGGCAGGGGCTACAATGGCTCCAGTGGGAGCAGGACATGAACCATGCAGAGAGGTGCTCTGCGCTTCCATGCCCTTGTTGTGGACAGACGTCCTGACAGCCCACGCTTCCTGTGCAGTGACACAGGCAAGAGTTGAGAGCAGAGGATCAGACGCCCCTGGGGACTGTGACCAAGGGCTGCAGCAGTTCTGGCACTTGGCAGGCCCCTCTGCACAGGCTGGCTGGGCATATCACCCCCTTACCCTCTGGCAAGGGAAAGCCTGTGGAGGAACAGGCCTTGGTGTGTGGCACGCAGGGCACCCCCTGCCCTCACCTTGTCCCGGCCATATCTCCGGAGCAGCCGGTAGGGCCAGACATAGACGATCTCATTTGTCCGTGGGTCCTTCAGGACGAGGCTGTCACGCTCAGCCTTGAGCACGTAGGTGCCGCGTAGCTCACACCGCTCAGCAGCCTCAGTCCGCTGCACAGTCACCCAGAAGGCGTTCACTGTGGGGACAGGGATAGTCAGGGGAGTGTGGAGGAAGCCATGTCCCCAGCTCTGCCTGCTGGAGCCCTGGCAATGGGGCAGCAGGACAGGCCCCACAGAGGGTCTGCCCTGATGTCAGGGCAGCAGCAGGTCCCACCTTCATCTCTTGAGTAGTAGATGGAGTTCACGGCCATCTCCAGAGCCGGCGCCTGCCTGCTGCCCTCTCTGCCGTGCTGGGCCACCACACCAGCATCACTGCGACCGTTTCCCTGGCAAGGGAGAACAGATCAGCCCCAGTCCTCTCTTCCCACATCAGCACCTGGGTCCCCTGGCAGCCCCCACCCCACAATCACCCAGGCCCCACTGCCCTCCCCGAGGGACCCACCCCAGCCCCACACAGCTTGGCCATCATGTAGCCACATCAAGCCCTGCCCTGCCCAAAGCTTGCAACAGACCC
>JANIJG010006430.1:0-11621 GCA_024611175.1 Megaceryle torquata | reverse complement strand
AAAAAAAATTAAAAAACGCCCCTTTTTTCTTCTGTATTCTTAGCAGACCCCCCCCCCCCCCCCCCAGCCTCCGGGCTTTCCTGACCCCAATTAATGACAGCCCTTGATTGGCCCTTAGTCAAAAGTAGATGTAGGCAGCATCCTGTCAGCAGTGGGAGCAGGGAGCCCGAGCCGTGCTCCACGGCTCCAGCTGAGGCAGCTGGCGAGGCAATCGGACCAAGGCAGCTCTTGGAGCTGCGCGCTCGCCTTCCTCGCCGCCATCCAGCTGCTCACAGCTGGCGGGCCCACGCTGGGCCAGACTGCGCGCGCCGCACTGGCCGTGCCCGTGAGGAAGCTGTGGCTGATGGTTTCTAGACCCGCACCAGAGCAATGGAATGATAATTGATTTTTTTTCACTCTGACCTCTGCGTCTGCAGCCAGTGCTAGAGAAATGCCCCAGCTAACACGAAATCTTCTGCTCTGGTGATTGCAGTGGATGCACAACTTAATCCTTGTCAGGGGCAAAAATAGCAAGCAACGTGGACATCTGCCAGACTTTTTTTTTCGCGGGAGAAATGCTCAAGCAGTGCAGCATTAAGTGATTTAACTTTCAAATGACTGACCTTGGGGACGTAGCTTCCATTGCATTCAAGAGCCCATCCCAAAACCACAGTCATGACTGTGGGAGGGTGGGAGACAGGGGGAAGCACCTGCTTTTAAATGGAGTGTTTCAACAATGTGCTCATTTGCAGTTCCTATTGCCCAATTAAGAGTTAAGCCCAGGGCCAGTAGATCCTCCCCTTCTCTTCCCTTGCTCTGCAAACCCCCAGATCTTTGCTTCGAACTCTAAACCAGTCCGGACACCAGTACCTGGCTATTTTGCAGAAAAATGGCAAATCCCTCTGAGCATGCTACTGCTGCTACAGTAAAAATTAGACCATTAAACCGAGCTTAACTCTACAAATATGGCATTTCCTCCACTAACGAACACTTTGTCCAGCCTCTAAACTTCAAAGTCCTATCCAAAGCCAGATGTGTTATTGCCACCTTTTCTGGTTGGCTGTCAGTTTGGCAGTGGGAACTTGGGTGCAGGAGCAGGGCTGTTAGAACCACCTGTGCTCTGCAGCCCTCCTCTGTCCCCTCTGCTCACCACAGCTGCCTCCAACAGCAGGTATGCCAGGCCTTGGTGCTCCCCAGTGCATGGTGAAGCCTGCAAAAGAGACTTTGCTGAGCTCTGAATTGAGTTGGCATCCTCCAAACAGAGCCAGCTGGTCAAGGTTCTAAAAACAGTAGGTTTTTAGAGGACAGTTTACTAACTCTGCATAGTTTGGCTGACTCTGCCATTCACACAGATTTAAGTTTCCTGGTACATCTAGAAAACAAAAGTCATTTCCAGCGGATCCTCCTGCCTTACCCTGGATACCCTAGAGAAATGTCAGCTCTAGTTCAGATCAAAACTGTGCTGCAGCAGGTTTAGTTCCCTGACCTAGATAAGTCTTTACATATTACAGTAATGGGTGAGGTAGCCAAAGTCATGGTGAAGTCTTGAATTAGGAGACAAGAAACTCCAGAAGTGTTCTACAGCCAACTGCTGCAAACAAAGATGTTCACTGAAGCTGTGCTGTAGAGATTGCGCTGCTGTCTCCAGCTGTAATGGGAAATGGCTTTGCAACTAACTTATACAGATGCTCTGCTTGGCATCACTGATAACAACACATAACAAGGAATATTGTAAACACAGACAATGCACCTAAATAAATCCTGCTATTAATGCAGTTAAAAATTCTGCTTCCTTTCCCCAAACTATATTTAACCTTTTGCAACACATCGGCAGATTGTTGTTTCAAGTCCATGGTGGTTTACACCAATCAAATAAGCCACTTTCAGGATTAGAGACAACAGCAGCCAGCATCCTACTTACCAAAAATGCTCTTTCCATGACCATGCAAAAGAACTGACCTCAGGTGTCTCAGCAGCAGAGGACTGATGGCATTTTCTGTCACACACCAAAGAAGATAGAGCATGACCAAGAGACCAAGAGCATTGCACATTTTTCCAGAGCTGGTGGGCAAGGTGAGCTCTGTGGTGCTTCTTGAAAGCCAGAAGAGCTTGGTTCACACAAGGCAGGCTCCAAGGGCTGTCATGAGAGACCCCTGCCAGCCACAGCCTCATCACATTGGTAAGGAAGCCAGGTATCTGCACTGACGGCACTGTGCTGGTGGGGGGTTGACGCCTCCAGTAAGCAGCTTGCAAGGTTTGGGTGGTCAGGGCATGTGTGCTCAACACAGGAGCCTGCAAGCCTGTGAGGAGCTGCTGCAGAGGGATGAGGGGTCCTGGAACTGGTCCAGGGGCAGCTGTGAGAAAGCCAGTGCCAACTGCTTAAGCAGCAACAGGAGGCCTCTCAACACCAGCATCACCCTCGTTTCCGAATCACCAGAGCGATGCTGAGGCTCTGCCCTGTCCAGCACTGCCAGGTCCATGGTCAGGGGAGCTGGGTCCCCACTGCTGCCTCCTTTAGCACGTGCTTGTCTTCAAGGACACCAGTAGTCTCTTTGACTTTAACTTAACACAGGGCATGTCCTTAAGTAGCTTACAGAGCAAGGCCTGTGTTAGGCTGTGTGCCCAAATCCTCAGAACTAAGAGAAAACCCCTTAGGCTTTGGATTAGGCTTCGGTCGCCTCACCAGCCCTTTCCAGCACGGTTTTTGCCTGCTGCTGGGCAGTTTCTGCTCCTCGTGCTGCTGGTCAGTAAGATCTAGGTCAAGTAGCCTTCTCCAGGGTACATGGAGTCAAAAGAGTAAAGTGGTCAGGTTGGAGTTTTTTTGGATTTTGTTTTGTTTTGGGTTTTTTTTTTTCCTGTTTTGGAAAACATCAGTTTCCCTGTGGTTTAAGGTCTGT
The DNA here is from genome assembly GCA_024611175.1 of Megaceryle torquata. NCBI lineage: Eukaryota > Metazoa > Chordata > Aves > Coraciiformes > Cerylidae > Megaceryle > Megaceryle torquata. The sequence continues at coordinate 8,745 of JANIJG010006430.1, read as the reverse complement.
GTAAAAATTAACATACACAGAATACTGCAGATTAATAGCAGACTGAATTAAAACTTACTTAAAGGAAAAGGACAATATTGCATGAAGGGACACGCTTTCAAGCAGTTTTGTTTTTATCTGGAGTGTATGTTAGAAGGCAGAGCAATAGATGGAATTCAGTCTTTTTTTTCTATGCCAATAGCAGGCTGGCCAATTGCTGGTCTGAGTCTTGTGACAAAACCCCCTGTATATATAAAACACCTAGATGGCAACTATCAGTCGTCGGTTTGATGCAAGTAACTGCTTTTCTCCTGGGTCTTCCAAAATAAAAATCACACCAGCAAGTCTAATAGGAAACAGCCCGAAGAGTTGCCACGTCTCGTTTCCTTGCTGGTTTGGATCCTCACTCTGTTTAACTGGTTCTCTGTATGACAGCAGCAAGTCATCAGGGAAGAATGAAATAAAAACAACTACAAAACAAAATATGAAACACTGTTTCCGTGATGTTGGGACTTTAATCTTCTTGAGGAAATTGCTTCCAGACTATCCCGGATAGCAGTCCTGATGGATCCACCTTGCCTACGTTTAACCGACTGCCCAAGATACAACGCAGTAGGAAATTTAAATTTGAGCTGTCTCAAAGGCATATCCCAGTCAGTCCATCTTGAAAAGGACCGCATTTCAGTCTCCCGAGGAGAATACAGAGAGGTGCAATAAGTAGCTGGGTCCCAAAGAGACCACACTTGATTTCTCCCTACTTCTGTGCATCTCACAGACAGAGGCAGGAACCAACCAAAACAAACTCCACAAATCCCCCAGTCCCCACCTGACAAAATCCCCTTTGGATGACAGTAAAGCAATGGGAAGAGCAAGCACCATGCTGCTCCCTCATGACCTTAACAGACTCCAAGGCTGGGTGTTAACGGGATGGTTTTGCCTCTTCCCTGTAGGTAGTAGCCATATCGGACCATCGGCCCCAGCGGACAGAGAAGCTGCAGCCCCACCACGGTGACCTCCTCCAGGTGCTGTACAGAGAAGACAAAGTGCAAGGCTTGGGTCGCCTGCAGAGCGGGCAGCAGGGACCCTGCCCTGCCAAGGGTAAGTCCAGAGAAGGGGCTTTATTCCTCTGTGGCAGTTCTTCCAGTTTGCAGCAAAGCAGGCACTTTGTTATGGACCTGAAGGATACTTCCATGCTCAACATGTCCAGGGGAATTCATGAGATCATGACCGTGGCACTGCAGAGCTCTCACTTTAGTCAGTCATAAACTCACTTCATTCAGAGTCAGAGCTGCTCCCTTTCCAAAGGCTGACAATATTTTACTGACGATAGATCGCCAACTACTGAGTCTGCCTGAGCCATTGTGTAAGATCCCTGCTCAGTTGCTTAGGCCTTGCCAGAACATAATTACCTGGGATGGTATTTTAGATGGTGGAGGTCAGCCACAGACCTGATTTTGTTTCGTCAACAAAAACTCATTCAGTGTATTTGTGAGAACCTGTGAAGGAAAAACAGAGTTTGTGAATAAAAACCCAAGGAAATGAGTAAACATCAATAAACTGGTCATTCAGCTCCTTCAAGGCCAGTGCGTTATGTTTGGAAGGAGAACAGGAGAAAAGATAGAGAAAAACAAAAAGAAGAGCGTGAAAAGGGGAAACAATTTTTGAAAGCCAGAGAAAGGGAAGCAACTGGGCAAAGAAACTGTGATGCTTAATGGGAAGGAAGGAGAAACTAAGTTTAAATTAGAACAAAAAAATGAAACAAAAAGGACCAACTGAGAAGTGGAATGAGGGAATGAGAAGAACAGGAGAGGACAAACTCAGCAGGAGCATCTGCAGATTCCTGCTGCAATAAAAACTGTGCTTAGACTATGGACAGGGCTGCACAGCACCTTCTGGAAGTGGAATTGACACTGCAGCCAGCCACCCCTGTCCTGAGAAGCACTTCTAGACCTGAAGCCGTAAGAACTTGCTTTGGATTAGATATCTTGCTAGGAGTTTGCCAGGACATTTTCTGTATCTAATCAGAAGAAGGACAGGCTGAAGGGAAGAATCAGACAATATAACAGCAAAACAAAAACAACAAAACAAGAAAAAATATGGACATCATGCTGAAGAACTGATGCCTGGAGCCACTTGCTGAATACTGTTAGTACCTAATATGTAAGATGAGAGGAGGGAATTGAATTAAGCTCTGATGTGAGGGATACAGTGAGGTACCTAATGGAATTACTGGCGGCAGGGCGGGGAGAGGCTGGTTAAGAGATTCATCATGGTGAAATATTGCCCCCAGAAGGAGAAGACAGTCCTGACTGCTAACTCATGCTGGAGACAGCACTATAAGCAGCACCTCGGCTCTTTTTGATGCTTGCTGTCATTATTTCTATTCCACTGGTCATAGCAGATGCAAGTCATATTCTGTACTCTGTCTTGGTGAATCTTGGTGTTTCTGTAGATCCTTGCTCTTCATTTACCTGAATATCCTTTTAAAAATCAGCAGACTGAACTGAAAATTGACAAGAACAGAAAGAAACAGAAGAAGAAAAAAAAAAAAGAATCTTCACATTTACTCCATTACAAAAATTTTACATCCCTTATTTATTTCCTTGGCACAACTCGCAGGAAAGCCAGTGAGCATTTATCCGTGGATAACTGATCAGCGCTCATGTGTAACTGCAAAGGAACCTCCAGGTTTGGGGACAGCAGAGAGAGGTGCCACTCAGCCGTGGACACACAGAAGGCTTGAAATCCCTCCCTGGGTTGGGGTGGATGTAGCACGTATGGAAGAATAATCCAGAAAGGAGAATGACCTTCTAGGCAGGACAAACCTGGCACTGGGGGCTCCAAGATGCACAAAAACTGCAGCAGGTGGGACTGCTCTTTGTATTGACCCATAAAGTGGTGGGCAGGTTTAACTGCATGGGGGGAGGCATTTAACCCAAGCTGTGCTAACGGGATAATTACCAACAGTGCCATGTTTCTTATGCTTTGCAGGGGGAACTGCTGAACAAGAGTCATCCAAATCCTGTCATCACCTGTTGGATGGAAAACCTTCGGTAAGTAAATACAAGACCAACTACTGCTGTCTGCCTAATGCACCTTAAAACCTCGGACCTGTCAGCACATCCCACACCACCCATGTCAGTCCCATCAGCGGCATTTCCTAAAGATGTGCTTTTGCCTCCCGCAGTCCCCACCATCACCAGTTGCCCGTATCACGGCAAAAGCTGCAGCTGTCGCAGACTCACCCACAGGCAATGGCACCTCTACGGAAAAGTAAGTTCCTTCCCACCCATCCAGCCAAGCCTGGGGGTGATGCTGGGCAGGGAAGGGGACACAGGTCACCCTCTCACCAGAAACACAAACAGGTGCTCAGTTACAGATCCCTGGCACCATTGCAGGGGAGGTTGGCCGGGGCTCTGAGCACCCTGCTCTAGGTGCAGATGGCCCTGCTCCCTGCTGGGGGTTGGGCTGGATGAGATTGAAAGGTCCATTCCCACCCAAACCAGTCTGTGATTCTGCAATCTGTGCTTTACCTGCTAGTCACCGGCAGAACTGGAGGAAGACGTCAGAGTACGACCTGACCCTGGCACCTGGAGCAGAAGCTTCCCTACCGCTGACAGGAGGCAACCTGTATGGGACACCCAGCCTCCTCAGGAAGATGTGGATGAAGCACAAGAAGAAGTCGGAGTACCTGGGAGCAACAAACAGTGCCTTTGAGGCAGACTGATAAGGCTCAGCATTACTTGGAGAGACAGAACGTCCTTTAGCCAAGACGAGGTGCTCTAGGATCAATGAGGGAACAGACACAGCACAGCTCATCCAGGAAAACAGTATCCTTTTTATTACTTGATGCCATTGCCTCAGAACAGTGGGAGAAAGTCTAAGCAGGGGAAAAATTGTAAACACAATGCAACTCACTGGCCTTTCTTTGTTGCAATACACTAAAATCCCAAGTGTCCCACTAGATTACATCTCTACTCAGTGATGCTGAAACTACTGCTGGCCCATTCACCATGTTACGTGTCCTGTCTAAATCAGCTTGGGCTTGCAACAAGAAAAGGCTGCCAAGAGGTTTGCGTGTTCCTGCAAGGTAACGGGCTGATTACAGAGTGCCATTAAATCCCAGGGGTCTGCTCCACGTGCACCACTGCCTGCCCTCTTTCTCTTCTCATATCACAAGATAAAAATCACCATCTTATGATAGGCTTGGTTGAATGACATGCGCTAAACATCTTTTGTTCTTCATTTTTTGTTTTCAAGACAGGAGTAAAAGATGCAAAGCTTTTAATAGAACAGGCGAGTCAGAACCGAGCAAGTTTGCAAACACACATTTACCAAACTTTGCTATGTGACAAGTGATTGGTGTTTCAAAGCGTCCTGCCAGATCAAACTATGAGCAAGTGGACAACCTCGAGATGCTTCCGTCCATAGAACCTGCTTATGTGTTAACTGATAGCCAGCAACTTACACTCCACCCTTGCGGTACAGGATATCTCACCAAGTGCACAAGATATGAGGAGAGGAAATATGTAAGTGGTGCAACTAGGTGACTAAACATGAGATATTTGCATATAGGAGACCTGTGTTTATATATAGAAGGGTTCCATGAAATTTGCTCAAAATTCTCTCTCAACATTTTTTTCCAATTTAGGAATTGCTGCTCATGTCCCATTGACTGTTCCTCTCAAAAGATTTTACAAAAAAGGTTTCACCAGTGTTGCAGACACTGTTATGTTAGTCACAAACAGCACTCGCCACTTGCAAGCGCTCCCCTGGTTATTAGAAAAGACTTTGATTTGCCTAAATACCAACTTTAAATGGACAATTGGAGGAAGCGTATCTCCTGTTGCTCATAGCAATGTCAATCTTCTCTGATCTCACTGCCAGCACTCCAAAGCATAAATGAAAAATACAGGTTTTACTCTGTACGACAGAAGCAGAGTTTTTCTCACAGGGGTTCACCCCACCTTTATATTATACGTTGCCCCTGTGGAATGGTTCACACACCATGACCCTGCCAACAGGGTCTTCCATGACTGAACCAAGCTGGAGCAACAGCCAAGATCTTCCGGAAACATCTACAAACATCAGCCACACTACAAACCCCCTGCCCAGCCCATAGAAATCCTGACAGAAGACTTGGCCTTGCACATGCTACTTTTACACATACAAGTAAACCCAGTAAGTTCAGCCGGTCTCCCCTCTTGCACAGCAACGCACACACTCCAGGAGTAGTGAGAACAGTCATTACCAGTTCCCTTTTTTTGTCTCATCCCCCAAGCAAAGCAAGACTAAAGGGGATGGACAGACAGTGGGAAAAGTCAATTTGCTGCATAATTTCAGAGAGTGCGCATTTGTGGTACTCGCCTGTGTAGCCAATGTGACCCATAGAGCACCCAACACACAGCCCGGGGCAGCGAGTTTTATCTGTTGAGAAAGCTGTATTGTAGTATTTCATTTGTTAACTAATAGTTTTGAGCTGTATGAGGATGGAGGTGAGGAGGCAATGATTAATATTTCTACCTAATAATTGATGTATCTTGAAATGTGTATTTATGGTTTTCTTATTTATTTAATTTATAATTTGGAGTGATGTACAAGAAGCATATTTAATTTCTCTATATTCCAGGAACTGTTGTGGAGATTTCTTGTATTGTAGTAGTTACTTATTTTATCAATCCAAATAAAATATGTCTTGTTCACAACAACAACAAAAATAATAAAAGAAACAAGTAGCACATGGTAACATATGGCTCTCGGTGACTTAAAATGTGAAAAATGTGAATTTGGGATCAAAAATAGAAGTGATCTGTACTATCTTCCCATCAGAAACAGAAAAGTTGTTAACACTGCAGCTGAAAGGGCCGCCTCCGGCACTGCCTGACACACGCATGTCATCGTGCTTTGTAACATCTGTGAGAAGATGCATTTTTCAGATGTGTCTTGGATCATTTTAGAGTTTTGGGTTCCCCAGAACTAGACTCGGAGGGGCACTGGCCTGACTGAAACAGACTGGCAGTCGTTCACACAGTCATTCTTATTTAATTTCCAAAAAAAAGATTTCCAATTTCTTCTCACCATTTCAAAAGCATCTTTGCAATAGAGCTGCTCACTAAAATATCCATCATGACTTTGCATACCACTTTATTTAAATAAACTGTAGTGAATTTAAAGCTAGGCTACTATATTAAATAATTCCTACTGATGCATGAAAAAAAAAAATCTCAGATACGCTTTGCCCACTTTTCTTCCCCTTTTGCACCCACTTTAGAGATCCTGTAGCAAACAGCCTTGCCAGAAGAGCTGATCACAGACACATTAGCTCGGGGGAACACCCCACACCTTCTACAGAAAACATTTTTAACTCAAACATCTGCATTTGCAGCATTATTTCATGTCTGAGAAGTACCCATCCAGAAAAGTTGCAATATCAGGACTTACACAAAAAGAAAAATGAAACAATCAGATTTCTCAGATGAAACCCTGTATGCAAACTCCACAAAAAATGCAGATGTCAAATAGCCATAAATATTTTTAAAGTGTCATTGTCCTTAGATTATTCACAAGTGAGCACACTGACCCTAAGTAGTATAAAAAAACTTCCTTTTTTTTTTTTTTTTAAGTGGCAAAACTGTTATTTAAATGAATGGGCGCACAGATCACTGAAACAAAAAGTGAAGCATTTAGAAGGAAAAAAAAGGTTGAATATTTAATAAAGTCGGATGAAGGCCCAGAAAACCCAAGCAACTGAGCTCAGAGTGGGACAACTCAGGATGAAGCAGAAGAACGTGTGAATGATGCCCCTACTCTCAGCCATCAGGTTGGAGTCACTACCAAAAGAAAAGCACCAATTTTAACAGCCTCATTAATTAATAAGCATTATGGAGCAGCCAGGGCCGCAGAGCTGCCCCACTGGCAGGAGATGAGCACAGACACTAGCTGGTCCCCGGTGCGTCACCCCGTCACACCTCCCACCCTGCACATTCACCTGCTCTTACAGTTTATTTTAGACCCACATTTTCCTACTGCACCGTCACACTTTGCATAGCAGTGAAACAGCAGGAGGCAGCGAGCCTTCTATTTGGTTGATGCTCCCGTTTTTTGAGGGGGGGTGCACCGGACCATAAAGCAGAAGAGACATGCAAAGGTCCCCGCAGCGTGCACGGCCCTTCCCCCCGGTGCTGACGAGGCATTTGCGGTGAAGCGAGCCCTCGGCACAGCTGGGCCAGGAGCTGAACCGTGCGAAACCAACCGCTCGGACGAGGCGTCGGCTGCTCCCGCACTCAAACAAGCACTGCCGGAAAATATTCCATCCGTAATCATTAGGCAAAACCCCCCCATCTCCCAAATGATCTCTCAGCGTTGCCAAATTAAAAGAACATAAATTAATAAAAAGGCTAAGGGGAAAAATAAGTTTCCAAGGTACAATGGCAAGTGCTTTGGTCTGGCCAGCAGCTGAACTTTAGGGGTCTGTACATGTACATCCAGCTTCAAACCTCATGACATCTCTCCTGAACAAGTAGAGCCACAGTCCTGCTGGTAGCAGGGCTTGGTAGCCACACTGAGATGCTGGCACCTGAGGGTGCCACTGGTCTTCCTCACTTAGCTCCAGAGATACTAAATTAGTAGTGTCTTTTTCTCCCATCCTCTCACCGCCAGCCCTTGCATGCTCCTGGTAAATTTTTCCAACATTTTTAATTATTTGCAGCTTTGATTGTTTCAGCAGGGCTTGCTCCAAGCGGGGTTATAAACACAGACCCTGATGAGTTCGGGGCAAATCTTTACCAGCAGCAAACATTAGATGTAAAAAGACTGACAGAGTCTGTCATGACCTGAACTGAGGCTTTGGACATAAAAGTGCTTGGGAACATGGTTTCCAGAGAGGGACTCAAACTGCAGCTATTTACAGACACCTTGCTTAGGGCCATTCGCTCAAGTGCATGAGGTGGGAACACCTCAGATACAGAGAAATTCCCCCAGCCGAGTATTTACGTCCATGTTTGCTGCTGAGGGAGGCAGTCAGATGCCACTCGCTGTCACCGAGCTCCTCGGGAGCTCTGCAAGGGACAGAAGCATCTGCTGCCAGCCAGCCCTGCACTGCAGCCAGCCCCAGCTCTCCTCTCCAAGGTCAGCACTGAGGGAGCCCGTGCGCCAGCTCGGACCTTTGCTGTCTCCAGCTGCGCCCCAAAAGTGTGACCTCGGGTGCCCCAGGCCCCGTTTGCCATTTTCCTGCAGCCAGCCGGACAAAAGCCATGGAGGATGTAACGCGTTTTACAATTTGCACAGCACAATTAGCAGCAGGCTCTCGGTCGAGGGGCTGCATTGTCACACTCAGCTGGAGCCAGCTAAGCTGATTTGTCTGCACTCGCAAACTCCCCCTTCACAGGCCAGTGACTATGGTCAAAGGACAAACTGACAAGGTCCCTTCTTGGCCCCAGCTGCCAAAAGGTCCATCCCCTCCACCTGGCCCAACAGGGAGGTGGGAAGTCTTGAAGAGTGATGGGTTTCTTGCTCCCTTGGGGTGCATTAAGAAGAGTGTGACCAGCAGGTCAGAAAGGTTCTCTTCCCCCTCTACTCTGCCCTAGTGAGGCCACTTCTGGGCTCCACACTTCAAGAGAGACCAGGAGCTACTGGAGAGTCCAGCAGAGGCTGGGAAGCTGCTGAGGGGCTGCAGCATCTCTATGGCCAAGACAGGCTGAGAGCCCTGGGGCTGTTCAGCTGGAGAAGAGCAGCCTGAGAGGGGAGCTGAGCAATGCTGAGCAAGAG
>JANIJG010006429.1:10113-20749 GCA_024611175.1 Megaceryle torquata | reverse complement strand
GGCTCTGAGCACCCTGCTCTGGTTGCAGATGGCCCTGCTCCCTGCAGGGGGTTGGACCAGGTGAGCTTGAAAGGTCCTTTCTCACCCAAACCATTCTGTGATTCTCTGATTCTATGATAATTTGGGGCAATAAACTCAGCTATGTGCTAAACAGAACGATTCAAGTCACTCTTGCTGTCAAATGGCCCGTTAACTCTGGGGTATTGATCTCCTTCTGCAAGAAACGGAGGCAGAAGGCAGAAGCCAGCGCTGCAAGGGGCCAGTGTGAGGCTCTGCACTGCTGAGGAGAGGCCAGGACAAAGAACTCAACTCCAGCGCTTGGGAAATTCAACTTTCTCCCCCCCACCACTGCTCTGCATCCCCTTTGCTAGAAAATAACAGCAGCATGTTGGGAAAGGCTTCTGAGGGACCTGTAAGATTACAATCCCCAGTGGGCCTGTCTTGCACCGGTCCTCAGCATGGAGGATGAGCTGCATCCATCAGCCTGCTGTTCTTTTAAGGAAAAAAACAACATGTGGTTGGAGACTTTGGAGGAAAATAAAGATTTCTCCATTTCACTCTGCCAGAGAACGCCGGTTACCTAGGAACAGACACACTTCTCTACTGCGGCCAGTTCTTCTCATCAAGCACAGGATGAGCATTTATTGTCTTGTGATCAGGAGAAAAACACAAACGAAAACCCAGAGCTCCACAAGTGACAGGAAACATCGCAGACATACGTGCCACGTGATGCCGAACAAAACCAGGAGCCAGGTCCAGGTTAATGGTGTTAAGACATCTTAGAAATCTAATGTAAACATTAAAAAACATAGAGTCATCAAAAAAAAAAAAAAAGCCATGGTAGTTCAGGCAGCGTATTAAAGTCAACTTTCTAGCATTGAAGAGGCTGGAGGGGGCTGGGAGATGGCAGAGCCCATGCAGAGAGAGGTTCACTGAAGCTCTGCGGAGACCTCAGCAGTGAATGCTAACGGGGCGCGGATCTGGTGTCTGCCTCCAACCCTCTTGGCTGGTAGGCTCCTAAGTACCCCCTGTCCTTGCATCCAGCATTTTCAACATGACTGAAAGTGGGAACTGGGTCCTTCAAAGCAGCCCTCCCAGATTATCCAAGGGAAAAAAAAAAAAAAAAAGAAAAGAAAAAAAGAAAAAAACCAAAGAGAAGCAGCCAAAGGAGACCCTGGCAATGCTTCCCCTCTTGGTTCCTTTGAAATCTCCAACCTGACAGGCTACAAATGGACAGACACCAATCGCTTTGGAAAGTTTGGCAAGAGGCTGAGGATGGCGAGGGGCAGGGCTGGAGGGAGCGTGGTACACGGGGGCACCACGGTCTGGCTTCCACCTAGGGCCAGTCTCGCGTTCAGCCCCATTCACCTCCCCTCCCTCCCCTGTAGTGCAATCGTGGTTCCAGGGAGTTAATTGACAGGCGGTTCTTTCATCACCCTCTGATGGCAAGCAACAAAGAACACTTAAAATTACACTTGACACAAGACAAAGGCACCTACAAGCTTGATAACGCCATCGGGTACTGTTCTCTTAAGAAGGCTTCAGCATTTTTACCTACAAGCTCCTGGCTAGAAAAAAAACCCAAACAAAACCCAGCCTTGGTGTTCAGAGCACGTTAAACATCCCAGAGCCAGCAAAAGGCTGGTTCTGCAGCAGGGCCTCGGTGATGCCTGTAAACAGAAGCCGAGGGAGACTCTGCCCTCTGCCCCAGGTTTGCTTTCGCTTTGGCCTTAGGAACAAAGGCGTCCTGCGGACTCCGAGCTGAACTTGACGTGGTATTTACAGGAAAAGTTAATGGTGCAAATGGGAATTTTTGTGAGGGTGATGGGGGAGGACAAGTTCTCCTTCACAAACTAGTATTTTATTAGATAAGGCACGTGTTGAGACAGTTTTCAAAAGATCACTTGCATATCAGTTCCACCTCACTAGGACAACCTCCCTGTCCCTTTCCAGGAGCCAATTTTGTTTTCCAGTTACTCGGTGTGAATTTGGAGTGACTCCACTTATACCAGAACACCTCTGGGAAGCACCCGCCAGCCAGGCAGGCTCTGGGTCTGACCCATGGGTGCCCAACACCTCCCCAGTCTCTGCAGGGAGCACTCCCATCCTTCACAGGATCACCGTCTGAAACTTCCACAGCCAAAGACTTTGAACACTCACTCCCTATAAAAATATTGGGAATTTACCCTCCCAGTTTCAACAGGTTTGAAACAAAAAATTCACAGCAAGCTGTTGAGGGAGAAGAAAAAAAAAACCCCAAAACCTGTAGCCTCTGCTGCCTGGATCGCTGTAGGACACAGGGAAAAGGGATGGCTCAGGCTACAGGAGTCCTGACAAGCAGGTGCAGAACGGAGATGAATGAGGAGACGGACGCCAGCACAAACACAGGCTGGGTGACGAGTGGATTGAGAGCAACCTTGCAGAGAAGGACTTGGGGGTGCCAGCTGATGAAGCGCTGAACATAAGCCCAAAAAATGAACCATGTCCCGGGCTGCATCAAAAGATGCGTGGCCAGAAGGTCAAAGGAATCTATTCTGCCCTTCTACTTGGCTATTGTGAGACCCCACCTGGAGTACAGTGCCCAGCTTTGGAGCCCCCAACACAAGAAGGACATGGATCTGTTAGAGAGGGTCCAGAGGAGGCCAGAAAGGTGATCAGAGGGCTGGGGCACTTCTACAAGGACAGGCTGGAAGAGTTGAGTCTGTTCAGCCTGGAGAAGAGAGGGCTCCAGGGAGACCTTATAGTGGCCTCCAGTACCTGAAGGGGGTACAGGAAAGCTGGGGAGGGGTCTTATAAGGGCTTGTAGTGATGGGACAAGGGGAAAGGGTTTTAAACTAGAGCAGGGTAGGTTTAGACTGGACATTAGGAAGAAGTTCTTCACTCTGAGGATGGTGAGACACTGGAATGAGTTGCCCAGAGAAGTTGTGGACACCTCATCCCTGGAAGTGTTTAAGACCAGGCTGGATGAGGCTCTGAGCAACCTGCTGTAGTGGGAGGTGTCCCTGCCATGGGCAGGGGACCTTGGGAACGAGAGGATCCTTAAGGTCCCTTCCAACTCAAGCTATTCTATGGTTCTCAGGGACAACAATCCCTCCCACCAACATTACCCACTCTTCAGCTGCTCTCAGGGCAAGGCAAGAATCTCTCTCCCTGCTTGAACAAGTAAAGTGCTGCTGGCTACACAGTGTGCCTGGTGAACATCTGCTATGAGGGCTAACACGTTCTCCTTGGTCTACCAGACCCCACTGCCTAATGTCTGGATTTCAACTCTGTTGGGAGAAGGCAGAATTAAAACCATTCACTGTAGGAGAATATTCCTAAACCATGCTGGGCCCCAGCATGGAGATCAAGTTGTCTTGATAGTCAAGGAAAAGTGTGTCCCAGGAGGGCAAGGTGTCCCCCGCGGGGCATTTCTCGGGTCAGCACAAAACCTGGATGGCCCAGATGTGGAGTTTAGAGGGCACAGAGATCTTGTGCTGCCTGCTTGTGACAGGGTGAACATCACCCAGATAGCCAGGCCCAAAGCCCAGTGTCAGTCAGCTTTCCAACTGGTTCCAGGCGGCTTTGAATCAGGCTTTTAGCGAGCAATCATGAACCAAATGAGATGAATCTGTGCCTCTGAAGCACAAAGATCCAGCAGAAATTGTCAGGAAAACAAGAGCTCTAGCATAACCATGGTCCTAGCCAGGCAAATGAGGACTCCTGTCGACTTCACATTGGAACACCACTCACCCCCTGCAAGCACCGTTATTTACGGGCTTCTTCACCAGAGAGCACAAAGCAAGTGAGGTTGTAGATTTTACAAATACCTTGGATATCGTTAGTACCAAATAATTTCAGTGTTGCATGTCCCTTAAGAGTGAAAAATTCCAGATCATTCATCCAGGAAAGTGAACACCAGTTGCTACTAATGCCCTGACTGGGTTTGTGACAGAGGCTCATGCCGGGCACGTGGTGAGGACGAAGCAGGGAGGTGGGAGAAGCAGCAGTCGTGGCGGTGGTCACAGTCGTGGGGAAGCGAAGCCTTTTTCCCACATGGGTCACGAGAGGATTCCCTCAAGCAAGGGCAGTGAGCAGTTGGTTCCCCAGTCTGCAATGAGGCAAATACTGGTATCTCAATGCAAACAAAAAATAACCTTTTGGAGAAGGTCGTGCAGGGCTCCGGAGGTGGCAAGCGCTGACGGCACGGACCTTCTGTGGTGAGGAGGAGACTGAAAATCAAAATGTCCCCAAGATGGGGTGCTTGGAGGCGGGGAATGCAAATGATCTTTTCAAATAACAATAGTAAAAAGACCAAAATGAAGAGAATCCAGGCAGTTTGCAGCTATTGCTGCTTAAGGTCATTGGTTTCCTGGGGGATAGCTGGGCACTGTGGGATACCCTGGCAGGTTGTTCCCAGAAAAATTGCTGTACTGGGCCTCCCTGCTGGGGGGGTTCCTCCACGTGCCACTGTTCCACTCGTCCTGAGCTTTCTGAAAGCTTCCACCAGCCCCTCGGTAGATTTTATGCACCTAATGGATGGAAGAGAGAAGAGGAGGAAAGTCAGCAAGAGGTGCTCTCAGCTCAGAAATGCTACAGCCACTTTGGTACTGTGTCATGTGTTTCTGTAAAGAGCTCTATTTCCAATGAACAAAAGCACTAGAAATGCAGTAATACAGTGAAGAGGGGTGGCAAATAGATAATATCAACCCAAGACTCGAACCCATTCCAGCCACATGCCTGGGATCGAGGCTGGGGATCCCACACCAAGGCAGCCGACCCAGGCCAGCAGGCTGAAACTCTCCCAAACTGACACCGCTGCTTCAGCAGCTGCTTCCCTCCTCCTCTGCCATCGCTCCAGCAAAGCTTTCCAGGCAGTCCTACCCCCAAATCCTTCCTTCTGCAGAGAACCAAGGACCACCTCCCATCCTGCCACCCAGATCCCACTGCAGGGGCCATCTCGAGATGCTTCACCTTCACCATCAGTGACCATCCCCATGAGCAATGAAGCTCGTTACGAGTGAGGTGAAGAAACACTGCCACATGAAACAGTGCCAACGTTCAGCACTGGCTGTGTTGTGTTACCTGGGCTTGCCCTCTGGATGCTGTGAGAGCCACCACCTGACTACACTACAAACCCTTTAGAAGCAGCGATGGCTTGCGGTGGCTACGCTGTCTGTTCACGTTATTGCCACACAAAGGGCGGATACACCAAGTCAGAGAGACAGGTGAAGCACCTACCCTCAGAATGCAGATGAGCATTGCGACCGCTGACATTGTAAACATAATGGCAGGGAACAGCATGAACACAGCAGCTGCAATGTTGCTGCTGAAGAAGGCAATGGCTGACAGCCATCCGCTGGGAGAAACAGAAAGAGACAGACCATATCATCACAGCTCTCTTTTTAAAGTGTCCTTTTTATCAGGAAAACTGTTTACCCACACCCAGAAATTACAAAGCAACTTTAAAGCTCTTGTAAACAAAAGGAACAGTGAAAAAAATGGGTAGAGTTAAAAGCAGCTCAGGTAGGTACTTCCTCAGGATTTCAAATCTTGTTGGCCAGCATCTCTTGATAATCTGATCTCAGACGTTTAGGGGACAGCCACCTGCATGGACTTTGGGAAAAGATTTATTCCCAAAGTGCTCTTGGTTGTGCAGGTCGTGCATCTAGAGACCAGACCTGGCATGAGGCAACATGAGGGTCCTGTGATTTACACTGCATCCCTACTCCTTTGATGGCAACAACCACGTAGGACAACTGGAAAGCATTGGCAGTTAACAACCCAAAATGCTCTATGGAGTGCCAGGACTTTCTAGTATTCGTAGCTTCAGCAGGAACTGCTCTCAAGTCTCTAGAGACAGAAAGTTAAAATGCCAAACAGTTATAACATAACCAGGGACAGACACTAAAATGCTCCCATTTATTTTAGGATGACTCTCACAATACTTGCTCTATAGGCCAGCAGTGAGTCATCTCGAGCTGCCCACCATGTGCTGCGAATACTCTGAAGGCAATGCTAAGAGAGGATCAGATGAACCTTGAAACTGGCTGGTTAAACATTAAAAAGAAATCAATCTTGTAGGAAGGTGCTAAAAAGAAGCACGTGAAGATACCCAACTTCTGCCAGTACAGTAACGAAAACAGAATTGTGTGCTCTGTAATTATGCCCCAGAGAACAAAAAGCTTCTTCCACCTCATGCTGTGCAGACCCCCACCAGCTTCTCAAAGGTTCACAGAAACAGCCCATAGCCTGGAACTCTCAGGCCCAGGAGCTGAGTGCTCAGCTGAAGGAGCATCCTGCTTACCAAGCTCCCCATCCGGAGAAACCAATCGCCTGCAGGACCGTGAGAATAAATTGTGCACCAAAGATGAAGAAAAAGGCCATAAAATTAAACGAGCTGTCCGACCTGTGAAGGAAGAGAGGGAGTTAGGGGAAGAGCAGCACCTCGTGTCGCTTCCCACAGACGTTTGCCCCCATCACAACTAAAGCCTCCCATGTGGTGTCTGGGAAGAGACCCCTCTCCAGCTGTGTGCTTTGAGGGCTACTCCTCTTTCCCTGGCAGCACAAGCCCAGATCCATGAATCATCAGTGCCTAATCTCTTCCAATACGCCTGGCTCCTGCAATGGCTCTCCCAAAGTAACTGCTTATATGACACATGAGGAGTTTCCGGCAGAACAGAGTGTGCCTGAATCATTTCTCTGCCTTAATACGTGAAGACAGCACAGCCTGACACCTGAGCAGCTCAGCCGCTGCGTGCAGGCACAAGGGAGCCCAAACACCAGCAGGCAGAGTCTGCCCGTACACTAAAAGTGATCGCTGAGCATGAGAATTTCAGCTGGGAATGCCTCAGAGGCTGCTCGTCATCGCGCTTACACGCCCACGGCTAATAACCCAGCACTGGGACAGCACAGAAGGAGAAACAGCCACAGGAGGAGCAGGCGGTGCCCTGTCCGGGCGCCTGCAGAAGGATTCTTTCACATCTTTGCAGGCTCCACAGCTTCAGGCTGAGAGGGTCCTTTAATTTATGCAGGTACAACAGAGAGCGTGTCCAGGATTCCAAAGGAGAAGCCTAAGCAGGCACCTTCCTGGTCTCTCTGTCGAGTGCCCCGGGGCACGGTGTTGTCTGGCTGGAGTTTTGGCTCTGTCGCAGAACTGCAGCAGAACATCTTCATCCCATTAAGGCAGCTACGTCGAGGAGCCAGCCTTTCACCACAAGCCCAGGCACATCTACAACTCCCCAAACTATTGAATTTAATGACACAAACGATTCCCATCCTCCCAGGAACTCAAAGGGCCCGTAATTTACAGAAGAGATTTACAAAACCCACTTCAGTTGCTTCTGAGGCAGCTTGGTGCGAGGGGGAGTTTGCACAAGAGCTCCAGTCATCCCCAGCTCCTGCACAAACCCTGAAAGTATGTAAATGTTTATTATTTGAGTTATTATTATGTTAATCCTTATTAGTATTATAATTCTAGCCCCTACTGCCTACAGAGGAGACCCTGAGCTCTGGAGAGGTCGATGCTGTGGACTCTGGGTACTCTGAGACAAAGGGAAATGCCTCCAGGCAGGGCCCTGCTGCTCTGAGCGTTGGTTTGGTTGCCTTCGATCTTTCCAAAGATGGCCACAGAGATGCTGTGAAAAAGCATTTGCCACCCCCAGTATCCTCATGATCCCACCCTTCAAATACCACCTCAGAGTAGAGCAACGTGAAAGAAATGCTCTAAACACGGGGCTGTTCACAGCAGCGCCCATCATCATCCAATTAACCAGGATTAGGCTCGAGGCTGAGCCTCCAAACAGCTTCCTGCAACTATGACCTGAAAGGGCTGGAGGAGTCTTCCTTTGAGAGGATCTGTGGGAATTACTGAGGATACACAGAAAAGGTGATTTCCAATCCAGCTTTCTGGTGCAGATTTGCAACAGCTCTGCCCCAGTGCCAAAGCTCTGCAGCTAATTTAATTTTGGATGCGGATGGATGCTGGGGGTTTTACAGCAGCATCCTCACAGCGCATGGTGCCACTACCCAAGGGTCACCCCTTCCTAGAACAAGCGGCTCTGACCTCGCTGTCCCCGATCACGAGGAGCTGCGGTCCCCCGGGGAGCGGTGCTGCCCCACCACAGCCCTTTCAGAGGCTCTTCTGCAACTGATGTCACAGTCAACGATCCCTGGGCTTGTCAGTCTGTCCCCAGGGCTTATTCTTTTTATAACTGTAGAAGTCTTTACACAGAGTAACCTCAGGGACCTCTCAGTATTCAGTTGCATAAACACACACAAACAACATTAAAGAAATAATTAGAAATTGCCCTCGTGAAGCCCAGAGGAGGTCAACAGGGAGGAGTCAAATTTTCCCAACTTCACGGCTCTTTGAACCGAGCTCTGACTTGGGCTTTTCAGCTCAGCATGGGGACAAACCCCCAGCTCCAGATGACAAGAGTTCGGAGCTGGTATTTTTAGATCTTAAAACTTTCAGATGAACCCAACCTGTCATTTCCATCAGAAATAATCCTCCCTGGTTCTCAGTGACATGTCACTGATGACGCAGTCACTAACGTTTTAAGCATGGCCAGCGTGTTAACTGCCCAGTGTTGTTAGGACACAAAGCATCGCTTCAGAAGAGCATTTAAGCAACTCATTTAGCATGTACTGAATAGACAGGACCCCACCTGCCAACTCCCATTTCCATCAGCTGCTCTTCCTGTTATCTAACCCAACTCATCATAGAATCTGATGAATAATCAAAATCCAGAGTATTCTGGTAACGGGGAACCAGAAGGAGCTTCACTTTCAGAGACCAGATCCCTGAGTGGTGTGCAGGGTCTGCTGGTGACCCCCAGCAGGGCACTGGGCAGGTTCCTCCCTTCCTCTCCCTGTCTCAGACTGGAAACTGCTCAGGGCCCTCATGGCTGTGACAAGTATTCTACATTAATGTCTGAATAACGCCTTGCGATCCACAGCCTGCATGAGCACGTGCAAATGGTGATTAATTAAAGTGAAAATGTAGGATGGCTTAAAAAATTCATTGAGTTTCAGAAGGACTTGCTCTGGGAAACCGCTTTAATGTATGAAGCAAAGCAGCCAAGCTCTAAAGTGTCTAGAAAGAAAAACCAGAAGAGTGCTCAAAACCAAATAACTTAGTCTTCCATCAACATAAACCTCAGTCAAGCTTTTCCAAATGGAAAATTTCCAAATTTGAATTTCCAAATTTCCAAATATGAATTTCATCCTCATAGCAAACTACTCACTGCTGCTCACCTCCAATCCCAGACAGGTCACCCTCAGTCCTACATCCAGTATTCAAAGGTAGCCACCTTCTTCTTCATTTTGCAAAGAAACAAGACACTCAGACAGCGAGCCCTTAATCTTTACCCCAGGCAGGCCGATCTCCATAGGAGCAATAACAACACGTCTGTCTCCCCGAGGAAACCAAAACAAAAGCGCCTCGTGGGCTTCTACTCACCGAAAGGCTTTGTAGGCAGGGCGGAACCAGCAGACGTAGCCGCAGGGACTGAAAAGGAGAAGCCAAAGGATGGCCAAACCAAAATTGACCCCGTAGCCGCCTCCGATCCACCACGCCAGGCACGCGACGATGTTCACGGCCAGCGTGATGCAGTAAACTGCTCAGGAGGACAGAGGAGAGAAGGTGAGGTTGTGCAGTTTCACCCCTTCCTGCAGAAAGGAAACAAGGACTCGGGGTTGTAATGGGAAGGGCCCATGCTGCAGGGGGAGACTCCAGCCCAGTAACGCAGCCGCTCCAAGAGAGTGGCTGGTTCCTGTGTGGCCCCAGGAGCTGACACCTCTATGCCAGGGGAAATGCCGTGGCAGAGGGATGAGGAAACCCCTTTTGGAACCTGCCAGAGGATGGAGAGCTGGGTAGCAGCCAGTATAAGACTCAGGCTCATATTACCATGAATCACCAGCAAGGTTCAACTCCCATTTGTAGTAAAACCCCTTTATGGGAGGAGAGGGGTGTAAAACACCGCCCTGCTCCCAGCCTCACTGTGACTTTGGTGTCCATGCTCCCTGAGGCTCCTCAGGAGCTATTACAGAGCCAGCACACATCTTGTGGGCTCTCTCTCTGCTTCCCAGGGTCTCTGAAGAGGCCTGGAAGTCAGCTTCAGTGCTTGCAAGTGCTGCCTTGAGTGAGGGGACAAGCAAACTCCAATCAGGCTGAGAACACCGGACCACAAAGGTGGCTTAAAGGGCAGTTCCTGACACTTAGATAAAAAGGAAGAGTTGGCAGTGGCCCCCAGAGTGTGCCACGCTAAGAGACATGCATGAGGTGATGCTGCTCCCCCACTTCCCTGCAGCTCCCACCACAAAGCAGGGCTGCACACTTCCCACTTTAGCAGGTTGAGTCCCCATGACAGAGCTCTCCACTTTCATCCACACACTCCCCTCAATAACCCAGGGACCCCCTGCAGCCGTCCCTGCATTCCCCCAGGCTCTGCCAGTGTCAAAGAGGCTGAGCTTAAGCACAAGCTCCTCTTTCAGGAGGGCTGGAACCCCTCTGCTGGGAGGCCAGGCTGGGAGAGCTGTCCTGTTGGGACAGGACAAGGGGGGATGGTTTGAACTCAGAGGGAGATTCAGACTGGAGAGAAGGAGAAATTGTTGGTGCTGAGGGTGGTGAGAGCCTGGCCCAGGCTGCCCAGAG
>JANIJG010006429.1:0-10013 GCA_024611175.1 Megaceryle torquata | reverse complement strand
GTGGCTGCCCCATCCCTGGCACCATTGCAGGGGAGGTTGGCCGGGGCTCTGAGCACCCTGCTCTGGGTGCAGATGGCTCTGCTCCCTGCAGGGGGGCTGGATGAGATGAGCTTGAAAGGTCCCTTCCAACCCAAACCAGCCTGTGATTCTCTGATTTGGAAAACAGGTGGTAATTCTTAAAAGCATAGAAAGAGGAATGAGAAGGTGGAGGATCCAAACACAAAAGACCTTTCAGTATCTGGTGATGGGCTCACAGTAACACTTTGAAACCTGGCCTCATTTATTTAATCAAAATTAAATCCCTGAACTCCCCTCCAGATGTGGTAAGTGAACACACCCTTGCCATGGCTCTGCCACACGCCTGCATGTCCCTGGCTTGGTCCTCTGATGCCAGACACCAGGCAAGCCTCTCCTTCTGCCTCTTCTCCTGTTGGCACAGACCCACTTCCCGGGGGCTGCTGAACAGCTACCGAGTTTTGTGGTTGTTAAATAATGTTAACAACACAGTCAGGACAATTTAGTGTGGAAAGCATCTGCCCCTAGATGCTGCTTCTGACATATAAATTACCCGAGAGTTAAAATAAAACATTGGGTTACTACAAAGAAATTGTTTCCTGAGAAGCACAAAACAAGGCTTTGTAGGTAATGGCCTGGATGTGTCTTAATATTTAGGGGGAAAAAAAGAATTTTAAGTATTTAAATTTCATTTATACAGCAGTCAGCTGGAGTTCTCCAGATTTTTCTTTTCAGAAGTCATTCATTCATTCAATTTTCATTTCAGAAGTCATTTATTCTCCAAAATTTACTTAATTAAAATAAACCCCACCAAACTACCAAGCAACTATAGAGTTCTAAGGAACTTCTGTTTCTCCCTGAGCATCAGGGAGGAGTTTATTCTCCAGTAGTGGGAGCTCTGGTACAGGCTTCCCCAAATCACCATCCCCTGCAATAAAATGGTCACATCCAATCAAAGTAACGAGCATTGAGCCTTCGAGCAAGGACTCTGCGTTTCTATTTTTAACACTGGCCTTTTCTCACTCCCCCCTTTCCCTCCATAGGTGTGTGGCTGGCCCCCAAAAGTCACAGAATCCCTATGGTTGGAGAAGACCTTTAAGATCATCCAAGTCTTAAGTCATCGTAAGACCACCCGTTCATTCGGGGAGACCCCAGAAGCGAGCATGCTGCATCTGGCAATGCCAGGCTCCTGGTGAAGATGCCAGAGCTCCTTGGCCACGCTGGACTAGTGACCCAAGTAACTGGCACCTTTCCAGTTGGCCATTAACTTGCGTGAGGGATGCTTTGTTTGGGGAGAGTCGCAGACAAAGGCGGCTTTACGGCGCGCGACGTTTAACCAGTTAGTCTGAAGGGACAAGAAGTTTCTTCAGGCAAGAAAATTACAGAACTCATTTCAGCATCTCTAAATAACGAAAGAACAATGGGGCGATAGATTATGGTGTTATTTACGCACACAAATCTCTCTCACACACACATCCCATGCATCTGGAATAAAAGCCATGCCACCAAATGCATATCTGGCAGAAAACAAGCTTTCCTTTGGTGAGAAGGGTAAATAGGATGACAAGAATTTGGGGAAAAAAGAACCCAAACCCAACAAAGATAAGCAAGGCAAAAAGCTTTTTAATCTCCCAAAGCATTCCCTAGTTCTCAAGGGCTGCTGCACCATTTCTCATCCGATTTCATTCCCTGGAGAAGAATGGTCCATTTTCATTTTGACTGGCTAAACCAGCACGAGCCCAGAGGTCTGTTCATAGACAGTATCAGCAGCTGTGACCAAGAGGATCAGAGGATCAGCCCCTTTGCCAGCAGGACAGGGACGTTCCGCGGGCTACGGGGACGTTCCGGAGAGGCAGTGCCCAGCTAGAGGACACTGCTTGGTTGGGAAGGGCAATCTGTGGCTGGCACTAAGGGGGAACTTCAGCCATCCTCCAGCAAGTGGGGAGATGGGTAGCAAGCAAATGAGCCACATTTATTTTGTTGCCTAAAATTCTCCCATTCATCTTAGTTGAGGTGAAATGGGAGTAAAACATCACTTGATGTTAATAAAGGCATCAAATGTGGCTTTTTTTCTTCCTCAAATTTACTAATAGACTTTTCCAGCACTGAGACTCCTCATTTTCTCCACCAGCACCTCTGCAGAAAAGCTTCCTGGTGAGACAGCTTAAAATTTGGGCATAAAGTCGTGTTACAGTATTCAAAGAGGAATTATTTCTCATCGGCTAATCGGAGGCAAAACTTTAAAGCACACAGGTGACTGAAATCTATAGTTTTTTTACCACACACGTGCATTCTCCCAGCACAGGTTTTTTTATACAACTTACAGATCCATACGTGGTAGATTCTCTTCACCAGAGACTGATAATCGATGGGAATTTCATCAGCAAAGTTCTGGTAGAAACACGGCTTCAGAGGGATAAACCTGGGGAGCGGTGGGAAGTTGTTCACCTTTTCTAGGAGGCAGAACACAGATATCAGCTGAATGCAGAGACGTTTGCACGTGGCTGAGCCAGTGTAACATCCTCCAGACCTCCCCCATGCACACCCGTGGACTCCCTCATTGAGGGGCCTCCCAAGAATCACAAGAGAAAACCATCACCACCAGCGCTGGACACTCGTGTTGCTCACTGTGGCACCTCCACATCCCCCTGGAGGCCAAACATTGTGTCCTCCTTCCTCAGCACTGGATGGGACAATTAAACGAGCACGTGAGGCTCAGAGGGAGGAACGGGATGGAGCTGATGAGCAACACGTGGATTTGAAACCTTTACACATCAGTGCCAAGATGCACAAAAGGCACCGCAAGACACAAACCTCAAAGTAAGCTGGAGGATGAGGCTCAGCCCCAGCGACGTCTGGGGGAACCAGGCTGCACAGAGGGGTTTAGTTACAGAAAACCAGAGGTTTGCTGAAAACCTCAGAAACCCAAGGCTGGTGGTTGTCCAGAGGAGCAGATTTACCTCCAGCCATGAGCTCTGCCCAGGGTGGCTTGCTGGCCATGGCGCAGGTCTCGGGACCGGCAGTAGCTGTGTCCCTCTGACAGCAGGGGAGGTGCCTTTGGAAAGCACCTCTCAAACTGGAATTCGGCACTTAGGTATCGTCCAGTTCAGGGAAGGCAAGTCAGATGTCAGGGATGATTTTGTCGTGACAAGACTCATGAACATAGCCTTTTTTTCCTTTAAAAATCACTTTTTTTTTTTCCTGTGAGGTTAAGCCCCAGAAAAAACCAAACAAACCAACAAAGAAAAACCCCACGAGATTAAAAAAACCAAACCACAAAACCTTTGCATTCATAAATCAGCAAACGCTGACAAAAGCGATGTGGTGAAGAAACCCTTACCTTGGGAAGATATTCTGTTTTAAAATCAAGTTATTAAACGCCCCTAAATCCTCTGCATTTAAGCTGCTGCCAGCTTCTAGACAGATGCACAGATTTGCTGCGCACGCGTGTGCCAGGATGCGCGTCTCTCCGTGTCTGGGAACGTTTGTTCTTGCCTCCCAGTGCTGATTAAAATTTGATTCCAGGGCATCGTGACTAATTGTCTCTAGTCTACTTCAGCCCCAGTAAACAGAACAGAAAACAACTAGAGGAAGAGATGAAGAATGTCCTGGGAAAACCTCCAAGTGGCACAGAAGACAAAAGGAAATGTCTGAACAAGAGCTGTCAGCACAGGAGTTCCCCTTCTCTTGCTGTTATCTTGGGTGAGAAGACATTTCTAGGAGCAGCTTCTCACCATCACTTGAAGGCTGGAAGGGAAGAGGCTAACACTGGAAGCTTCAGGACAGGAGAAGGCTTTACTTCATGCTAAGGAAAGGTGCATTTTAATGCAGAAAATCTGGTGAAGATGACGCCCACAGTGAGAACATCAGAATTAAATATGGAATAATGTCCCACGGCACCAGCCAACCTGACTTTTCAAACAAACATCAACCCATCTGCCCCTCCTCACCCATCCCTGCATTTGACATGAACTCCAAAGGCCTCTAAAGTTGCTGTCAGTTACTGGCTGACTTGTACCACTCACAGGTAGCGCTGCTGTCCCATGGCTGCATTTGAAGTGCACAGGAATTTGGATTTCTCAGCACTAATTTGTTTGCTATGAACACTTAATGGGCTGTCTCCTGCACAGTCTGTCTCGGGAGCCTCCCGAAGGACAGAGCAGTGCTGGATCAGGGGAAAGGAAGGGGGCACAGCTTTGAAAGGTAAAGAGATGGCTCAAGGGAAGTTGGTAAGACCAAGATTAGCCAACCAGAGTAAAGCAGATTCTCTAACAGTACTTATTTATTATTATTTATTTATTATGAGGGATAAGGAAAATGTCATTCTGTCTCTCTTCAACAGCTGAAGCTGCAGCTGATACTTTCATTCTGCTTTCCACAGCAAGTTCTCCATAGGACAACAATGGGCCCTCAGGGCCAAGAGGGCCAACGGTCTCCTGGGGGCATTCAGAAGAGTGTGGGCAGCAGGTGGAGGGAGCTTCTCCCCACCCCTCTGCTCTGCCCTGGTGAGGCCACCTCTGGAGTGTTGTGTCCAGTGCTGGGATCCCCAGTTCAAGAGAGACAGAGAGAGTCCAGCAGAGGCAGTGGAGATGCTAAGGGGCTGGAGCATCTCTGTGCCCAGCAAAGGCTGAGAGCCCTGGGGCTGTGCAGCTGCAGAAGAGCAGCCTGAGAGGGGAGCTGAGCAATGCTGAGCAAGAGCTAAAGGGCCCCTTTAGGGGGTAAGAGGATGGGGCCAGACTCTGGTCAGTGGTGCCCAGTGATAGGACAAGAGGCAATGGGCACAAACTGGAACCCAGGAGGTTCCAGCTGAGCAGGAGGAGAAAATTCTTTGCTGTGAGGGCAGCCTGGCCCAGGCTGCCCAGAGAGGCTGTGGAGTCTCCTTCCCTGAAGAAATTCCAAAGCCACCTGGCTCTGTTCCTGTGTGGGCTGCCCTGGGTAACCCTGCTCCAGCAGGAAGATTGGACTAGAAGATCTCCAGAGGTCCCTTCCAACACCTGCCATTCTGTGATTTTCTCTCTCCCACCATACAGCTCTGCCATGGGCAGCAGAGCTGTCACCAGCCTCTAGTGCAGAGGTCCCAAAACCAACCAGCCTGCTGGGCACCAGTTTGTCATTTTTCAAGTTCCCAAAATGCTCCAAACCCTTCCATGGTTGTTTGCTAAGTACAGAAAGATCAGGATTACACCTCTTCTCTGGGGCTGCCCTGCTGCGAGCAGCCAGATGAGCACTTTCTCCCACCCAGAGACCAGAGTTTTCAACTGTTCTGGATTACTTCCAACAACAGACAAAAGAAATCAGATGAAAATAGTCACTTTCACATCTGACTGCACAGCCCAGAGTGTACTCGCATCACAGCCAGGATCAACACGTTAGATCAGCCACAGCAACCCACACTTTCAAAAACCAAACTCCATTACCAGTGACCAGCAGCTGGATAGAAGCCCTGGACTTTCTCTTATCTTAAAGTTGGGTGGAATTTTGTTACTGATTTCACTACAAGTAAAATTAAGATGTATTAATACCACTAGTAGAGCCAGGAATGCTGCGGAAAGCTCCGTAGCCTCTGTCAGGAAGGAATTTTGCTCATTTCCTTTTTTGTGAAGAAATTCCATCCTCATAAAACTTTCAGACAAGTCACACCTGAGACTTTACCAGCAGAACAGTAACCTGGGCATATGACATGATAGAGAGTGTGACCAGGGCAAGAAAGGAGAAGTACCTGAAGGGCTTTAGGGATCATCAAGACCCCGGGAAGGGACACATGGCACACACCCGCCACGTTACAGCCATCACAACACTGAAGAACCTTTTCTAAAGCTCCTCTCCCTATGGTGCTGTATTTTGAGGTGCTCTTACCTGCCATTTCTATGGGGAATGCTCCCTGGTGAAGTTTCAGACAGATAGCAGCAGACCTATTGGAGAAAGAAATACAGGTCAGCACACATCATTAACCAGCACCCAAAGAATCCCCTGGAAGCAGGAGGAGCTCGGTGCAGTGTCTGACAAGGCTGTGAGCCTGAGGCTCCCACCACACACTGCTCCTCTCCAGCTGCCCTAAGTGGGAATGCTGGAACCTTACAGACAGGACCCTGCTTTCCCCTTTGTCATACGAAGCTCCACCTGGGAGGATCTCATTCAGCACAACCCCCACTGGCAACCACTTTGAAGGCTTGGATTATTCCACAGCAAACAAAGGTGCTTTTAGCGGTACCCGGCAAAAGCTGAGGCTGCACAGAGCCAGGACACGTGTGCTGGACCTGCCAGCTGCAGCTGACAACAGGAGGGGATAGACAGGTCTGGGTGGGATCCAGCAAAGCACAAACATCAGAAGAGAAGGTTTTATGAGCTCACCAGACCTAATGCCTCATTTAGGTGTTGAGAGGATTTTTTGGCTCCTGGTTCTCTGTGGACCTTCCCAACTGCTGAAACAAATAGATAATCACTGTTAGCTGGGAAGGAAATGCTGTTAAAAAGAAACCAGCTGGTACACAACCCCCCAGATCCCTCCTTTTCATAATTCTGCACAACCCTTCTTAAAATGCAGGTCCATTCTTTCTGTTACCACCACCACTGAACGCGACCATCATTCCGGAAGAATCAAATCCTGCAAAATTTCCTCAGGGTCAGTCGTGTTGATGGTTTGGGCAGAACTGATCACACCATTGAAAGCTGCAGAGAGGTCTGTGCTGAGCTTCAATTCGACCCCATCTTCATTAAAGATAAAACCATGGCGTGCCCCTACCTGCAAATCCCAGGATGGACACAGAGAATACCACAAAGCAGCCCTCTAAACCAGCACTGCAGGGTCTGACTAAAGTTATCAAGAATGCAGAAAGTCTAGACTGAAAACTGCCCCTACAAATCCACAACAAACACCACAGGCTGCTGCCAGCACCGGCAGCCACCGCAGCACCGAGGGCAGAATAGCCGTGCTCCATCCAAAGCCCTGGGGATTTACAGCAGCTCGTTTCCCTCTTCTGAGCCTCTGCGCTGTCCTGTGAGCCCCGTGCATAGTCTGGAGAGGTTGCAGAGTTTGTGCTGGTGCAATTATTTTGTTGGGTTTGCAGTTGCTTTCCTTTTTAACAGCTACTCCAGCACAGCTCTTGGTGCAGACAACGGCACGCTGCTAAGAAGCAGGATCTGTACAGGCAGCTTACGCTTCCTGCACCTAGAGATGCAGTTACACACAAGCATAACACTGCCTGGGTAGAGAACATATCTTGGCTGTAGCAGTCTCAAGAAAAGCAGTGGAGCATGGACAGGAAAACTTTGCCACTCATGAGCTGCTCGGGGCTGGGACTCCCTGGCAAAAGGCCCCCTCACAGCCAAAGCCGCCGGGCTTTCCTCTGATACCAACACCACCCAGTCCCTGGCGGGTGGTTTGTAACTTACGATTTGGAAATGGAAGCATTTTGCTTCCAACCCAAACCAATCTGTGATGATTCTGTGATCTATAATCCACTGTTCGCAGAGGGAGGAAAAAAACACACACTTTCAGGAAACCTCGAGGTGAAGTGAACTTCCTTTTTTCCACTGGGCTCATCCACAGCTGATGAATAACTCCAAAGTTTACAGTCCAACGCGCACTGGAGACAGTTAGAGCTTTTCTTCACCAGTGTTTCAAAGACAAAAATGCCCTGTGTTGTTTGCAGAGGCAGCATTTTCCTTTTAAAGCAAGGCACACAGGCAACAGCACTGCGTTTAGATATTAGGAAGAAATTCTTCATTCTGAGGGTGGTTAGATCCTGGCCCAGGTTGCCCAGAGAAGTTGTAGATGCCCCATCCCTGGAACCATTCAAGGCCAGGTCATCTGGACAACAACATGATCACTTTGAACACGACTTTAATGTGAAACGTGTTTCACCGTCTCAGATTAGGGAGAATTTTGTGAAGGAATCCCTGTGACAACCCGCTTAATATTATGTGACTGCTTGCACATGACTGTTTAGTCCCTGTGTTTATTCTGCCTATTTAACAGTAAGTAGTTTTAAAAGTTTCAATTATTTCTCACTACTTCTTTCTCCAAAAAGAGAGAAGGGTAGTATGGAAAATAAATAAAAGGCAGGCCTAAAAAGGAGCACTGACAGGGAGCTGGGAGAGCTGAATTCCTTCCTGATTTGCCCTAAACCCACCTGATGACCTCCTCTCAAACGTGGTTCACAGGACACTGGCTCTTCTCATGCCACCTGCAGACATCCCAGTCAAACCCAGAACAGCCCGACATCCTGAGCTTTCCATTCAGCAGAATTCATCAGCTTCTGAAATCTTGCTTTAGGATGTTTTCTGTACTGCTTTTATATTTCCATCGTGATCTGATGCCTGTAGAAGGGGTAAGAGCTTCGACACAGATCTGTGCTCAGGGATTTGAATCTAACAGACTCTGCCAAAAGCAAATTGAGGGGCGGGTTCCACACATAACAGCAATGACAGAAGAACTTGACAATATTTCCCGTGGGAGACAATGATTGAAGGATGAGAGAGCGAGCAGAATAAGAAGACCTGGGCTCGCCACAGTGAGGACCATCACCAGGGACCGGGCTTTTAGACACACTCCTGTGCTGCCAGCCAGCAGACCCCAGACATTTTGGAAAAGCAATGGCACCCCACAGGGATGTGGGAGACGTGGATGTGAAACCAACAGGCTCAGCAGGGAATCGGCACAACCTCCGGTGTTCCTGAGACAAGCGAATGCCTTGTTCGTAGGCCTCTCCATTCAAAAGAAAATGGTGACTCTGCACTGGTTTTAAGAGAAAAAGCCTGGGTTTGACTCTCATTCAGATGCCCAGCTCTTATCAGGAGCTTCCAGAGAGCCCAAAGCAGCAGAGGTCACTCTGCCAGGCACCAAAACGCTTGGCTCAGCTTTAGGAACCCAGACTTTATACAGCTGACACAGTCTGTATTTGACAGTGTCTCCTCTCCCTGGCCCTCGTGGAGCAGGGTACTGCCCCCGGACTGACACCAGCCCAACGCCTGCAGTGCCACGCTTCAAGTCAGATAAGGTGACAAAACCAGCAAAAAAACTGGTTAATGGTCGCAAAAAAAACCCCAACAACAAAAACAAACAAACAAACAAACACCAGAAAGAAAGAAATAAAATTACAATGTCCATGTTCGATCTCCATCAAGGGCAAAACGTGAAAGAGCCGGTACCCAAACCACAGGAGTCAAAAAGCTTCACCCTCGCTCCTCAGTCCCTGGAGGATCACTGACGGGAATTTCCCCAGCAGGAGCCCTGCAGCTGGCCTGAGTTCGCCCTGGCCAGAGCACACCGGCCGCGTCCCCTCGGCCTGCCCTTCGCTCTCCCGGGAGCCCCCGAGCACCGCTCCCGGGAGGCTCGTCCCGGCCGGTGGCCGCACAAGGCAGAAGCAGAACGCAGCCGGGAGAAGAAAATTCCAACGCCAGGGAGAGGACGAAGGGAGCAGCGAGGGGCTCGCAGCCCCTGAGTGGTCGGGGCAGCCTCGTACACCGGCCGTACCCCCGCTTCGCCGGGGCTGTCTCCGGCACCGCTGCTCCCACCGGGGCTGACCCCGATTCCTCCCCATACACGCGCAGTCCCACTAGGACTGTCCCCAGGCACAGGCTCCCTCCGCCTCCATAACCCGCCTCTCCGCAGCCCCCAGGGTTGTGCCCGCTACCGCCGCTCTGCCATCCCCCGCCCCAGGCACTTCACGTTACCCGGGCAGGCCCCGTTACAGACCCAGACTCCCCCGACCGACCAAGCAGGGCCGCTGGCACCACGAGTCGCCAGAACCACCCGCACTCCCGCCGATCCCACAGCTCCCTCCTCGCCTTTACCCGACGGCCGCGGCCCCGGCGCTACCCGTGCCCACCTGGCGGCGCAGCGGCAGCTCCCGCTCCCCCGGGCCCGCCGCGGGGTGTGCCGGGAACCAGAGCCCGGCCAATGGCGGCGGCCGCGGCGCTTCCGGTGGCCCCGGACTACGCTGCCCAGAGCGAATCGCGGCACCGCCCCGCGCGCGTCACCTGAGGGGGAGGCGGAG
>JANIJG010006428.1:0-16114 GCA_024611175.1 Megaceryle torquata | reverse complement strand
TCATTTTTTGCCAGGTTTTCAAATAGTGTTTTTTTTTTTTTTTTTTTTTTTTTTTTTTTTTTTTTTTTGGTAACAAAGGAATTCACCTGTAACATGATTATATATGTAATTGCATGATATTACAGGACTGAACACTCAGGATGCCACTTTAAACTTGAAAAAGTTTTCCATTGTATTAATTTCTTAAATATGGCCACTGGAGATGGGTGCAGTCACCTCATCTCCCTGTAGAAAACCTGTTATGCTACAGACTCATAATACTGCTCTTTTCAGCAAAGCCCTTTTGATTTTTTTTTTTACCCCCTTTCTGTTAAGTAAACATTCCTCCCCAGTTACTCATTAAGATGGGCCTTTTGATTTGTATCACAATTCTAGTCATGGAGATGGCCTTGCTTTTAACTTAAGAGTCAGCTGGTTGAAAGCCTGTCAGCAGTCTGCTTGTTCAGCGTGGTTTACTCAGGTTGCCATCACTACTTGCTACAGTGTCAGGAACAAGAAAGTGAAGGGCCAAACTCTGCTTCCTGCAGATGATTCATGAGTGAGCCATGGAGTGCTGAAGTGTGGTGCTGGCTCAGCTGGGGTGAAGACGTCACTGACACCCTGTAGATGACTGTCCAAGTTAAGCAGGTTGGAAAAGTTTGGACAATATCAGTGTGGGCTGCTGTCTGCCTTTATAAAACACAGGACAGAGAAAGGTGAGCCAAGGTCATTCTACATGCAGACAAGTCTGTTAGCTTCAGTTTGCTGTTGTCTTAAAACTCTACAGCCACTTGCAGGATGACTACAAATGGCCTATAGGTAGCATACAAGAGAGCACTCCAGTGGGTTGCTGAGATCTTGGCTCTCTATACTGGTCTTTTTATGAGCATGCATGTATGAGTGTAAGGTACAAACACACACACTCGTATATATGCATATCTGTCAGTGTATATGCCCACAGAAAGGGCTGTACTAAGTATGTCTCTGTGGAAGAGAACGATCAGATATACATTATGAACTTTACAACAGTTTACATTATTGCTTTTTAATGTGTTTTTTTGTTGTTGTTGTTGTGGTTTTTTTGTTGTTGTTTTGGGGTTTGTTTTGTTTTGTTTTTCTAGACAACTTACATTTTAAAGTCAAAGGTGGGGGAAAAAAAAGGAAGAAATAATAGGTTTATTACAGCTTCTGAAAAGCACTTTACCCTGCAACCTGTTTGTAGCCAAAGTGATACTAAAGGGATTGAAGCAATCTTAACATTGGTCCATAGCAACACCAATCTTCCCTATTCCTTTATTCCAGCCAGGCAGTGAAATTGTCTTGCATATTGTCTCACCTATTCAATAAAACAGCCAGGGAATGAAGAGAGTGCGAAAAAGACACAGAAGTAGAGTAGAAAATATTAAAATTTTACCAATGTAAACAGAAGTAATATGGGGGAAGTAAGCAGAGAGAGAAAAACTGACATTATAGCCTGCACACTTTCACTCATGTCAGTCTCACAAGGGTGAACAGCACTGCCCTTTTCTATGTTAGACATCTGGGGAAGTTCTATTTTAACATGTGTTTGATCACCAAGCCATCCTTTACACAGTAGTGGGCTTTTCTACAATTCATTCAATTTCCCATATGATTTTATTCAAGTTACATTTTAATACTGTAGTTAGTTGAAGTGTAATGGCTTTGAGCTGAGGAAACAGATGAGTAAAAGATGACATAAAGCATGTTAAATTGAACAGAAGGGGTATGGCTGTAAACAATGGAGGGATCATCAAATCTGAACTACCATGAAACCTAAGACAGCTAGAAGGTAGTGATCTTCATTGATACAACATGGAGGCAATTGTTTGTTGTGTTGCTGTGAAACAACAGCAAAAGAGAACAGGAGAACAGGACACCTATTCACTTTAAGGATCTAAAACTATTCCTTTGTGAAAACTTCATCTTGACTTCACTGTGCTGCTGAAATGAACCCTTGATCTTGTGTGACATTTCAAATAACAGGAACAATATATTTCTCCATTACTTTACTATGCTTGAAGCACATGTGTTTTGTAGTTAATGCAGTTCCTGGTGTTATGAGAGCAATGAAAACAAAATGCATGCTTAATGCACTGAACTTTGACAAAAGCAGCTGCAACTCAAAATTAAAATCCACTTGTTTGCATTGCTCTAAGGGTCTGTACTAGTTTTGGGAAAGTGCTGCTATGCACTGTGAATGAGGATAATCTGAAATGAAAAATGCCTCCATGACTGCCCAAAGGACAGATCAAATGACCAAAAGCAGTGATGTGTTAGGCTATTTGCTGAATACTCAGGTGGAATCAGACAAAACCCTTAAGCCTTGGAAGTTTCAAGACAAAAGAGATACAGAATTTTTATCATCTGTTGCAAGGCACTAACCATGGAGGTAAAAGATGCAGTTATACTGGATTACTTGACCCAAAAGACAGGTGAGGCAATGAAGGCAATGTGTTTTCTGCACTGGTCTCAGAGCACTTTACATCTGGCCAGAAGACATATCCACTGCACTTTTAGACTAAATTTGTACTTTTGTGGTTTGGTTTTTTTTTTTTTTTCAGACAGCAGCAGTGAATGGAGCATTAGTGATTTTCTCTACGGTCTTGTGATGTTTAACTGCATTTTATAATGACCCAATATGTTTGGGTTTTGTTTATTTGTATATTTTATTCTAGTCTGCCTCTGAAGGAGGGCTTGTTAGAATACCCTCTGCTGTGTCTGGTAGGCTTCAGCCTCAGCTGCTGCTCTGTCTGAGCAACATGAAGGTCTCTCCAGTGAATTTCTTTAAGTATTTAATACAGGGACAGTGGTAGAAAAATCCATGAGACGAAGGCTGTGTAGACACTATGATCTTTAAAAAGTTATGAAGGATGACAGAGAGAAAAAGTTGCTGGTGTCATACTTGCCTGCTTACAGGGCATGGCACACATGCAAACCAGGACTCCCAGCTTGAGTGTGGAGTCTTCCCACTGCCTGTTGTCCACAGAAGAGGTAGGTTTTTATCATACAGGGGCCCATTCATGGCACAAAGTCCCTCCTATAGGTGTAAATGGCATCTAGGGAAATAATATACCTCCACTGAGTCTGAAAATTGACATGTAAAGTTAGTCACTTGAAATGAAAGAAAGTGCAAGTTTACAGCTGAATTATGTTCCTATGATGGAAAAGATAATTTATTTAGTTAAATAATAAAGTCACATTACTGAATGTTCTTATAATATGTTAATCACGGTAATGTAAATATCTTGCAGATCTTTGTGTGCCATTCACCATTGATTTTCATTGAGAAATAGAAATAGCAGGAATCTATAGGTCTGACTCCACAGGCTTGCTTTCTTTTTGCATTTAACTTTCCATGTATTGAAATGCTCTGAATAGAGATTGAGTTGCTTTGTTGGATATTTATTATTGTTCCATCTCAGTCAAAATGGGAACAGCAATATCTTTGAAAAATTTATTCAAAGGCAGTCAAAATTCACTGTGCCTTTTCTAAATGGTTATGTACCCTCTTCTGGACTTCTTTTTGATAAGCTCTTCCAGCAAGACACTTCTTGAAATCAAAATAGGTATTTTTCTTACTTACATAGAATATCAGTGAAAAACCTTTCATTAATCCAGATTGCCCTATGTGACATATATGTTCTGCTTTTTTTCTAAGAGCCAAAGTCTGCTCCTCTTTCCCATGTTCACAGACACGGTATTCCTTAAGCCAGTGGGGCCATGTACATGATAACTGATAGAGAATTAAAAATAAAGGTGTCAGAATTTGACAGTAGAACTTCATTAGCCTTCCAAAGCTTACCTAAGAATATTAATTATCACAGTATGAAATACTATAAATAATTAACACTAAACCCCCACACACTAAGTGAATGATCAGTATGACGTCATATTGTGATCAGCTTGCCTGTTTATTTTATTACTGTGCTCATTTGCATGCTCAATATTTTTCCAGATTCTGCCATTCACACTAGTTCTCCCAGTATTTGTGTGAAGAAAGAAAAAGCTAATAAGATTGTCTTTCTATTTTCCTTAATCAGGACGCCAACTAAATGTAAACATTTCACTGTACAATAATAGTATAATCTTGCTTTAATTCACCAATCCACTGCATCAAGACCATCTTCCTCTTGTTTTTTAAATTTGTTTATGGAGATAGAATGATATTACAAATCACAGTTGTAAAATTAGGCAACATTAACCATGTTTGTAGCTGTTCCTTCTTCCTTTTATTAATGTACCAAGTGACATCTCTTTTCTCTCAAGAGAATAGTAAAGGGCACAGGAAAAGAACACCAAAATGGCTAACGTATAAACACACAGAGACAGAGTTTTTATGTAAATATGCATTTAAATTTAGTTCCAAGATCATCTTTGTCAGCACCCCATAATTTAAGTTGCTGAATGATGAAAGAGGGACAGCATTAGTAAAAGTGATTGTTTTGTTTGTTCAAAGTTTTGATGTGCGGTGCTAGAGTAACATAACATGACATGGCTAAGAGGTGAAATAAGTACTCTGAAAATTTAAACGAAGGCACATGCCAAGAACCTGGAAACAGCATAATATGAAGCATCTAAGGCATTTGAAAAGCAAACCAATGAAGAAAATAATCCGCTCATCCTATTAGGCCTGCTTTCCTTTCTTCCTCTGAAGACTTCATACAACTGTGCCTGAAATGCATCTCCTCCTTCTTCACCTGTAATCTTGGACCATCCTATTTATTAAAAGCTTGTTGGTGGATTTTCCGTTACTGACAGTTGAGCTAACTGAAGTCCACTGATATCTCCACTAACCAGGAAAACAGCTTCGGCCCAGGTCAAGTGAGAGAATGTGTTAAGGGTGATTGAATGGCTTGTAGCCCTGTGCATGACACAGTACTCTGCAGCATGGCAGAAAGGGCTTATCTACATGCTTCAGGTGCTGCCAAGCTATCTGAATAGCAGGTAAGCACAGTCCATCTTGCTGTGCTATTTCCTAAATAAACCATGAGTGTAATAGTAACAGGTTCACCCCAGTCATGACTATCAGCAAGTTAGTCAGAAATTTTCCCTTTTTTTTTTTCATAAAAAGTTAAAAATTCACCCAACAAAAATGGGAAATAACAGTTATAATAAAATTCCCAATACAGAAAGGAGATAAACAATGAAAGCATTTTAAAAATTATGAAGGATTCCAATTCATTATCCTTTACAGAACTGCTTACAGAAGGTTGCATAATTATCACAGAAGGATAATTAATTTTTCAAGGATTATTTTATTTTTTCACTTTCTTAACATTTGGGGATGGGTAAGAAATGCACAGTCTAAAATATTTTCAGAGTCTCTGTTTGGCTCCATAACTGATCTGCTAACAAGAGGCTACCTACATTTTTATTTTTTTTTTAATGAGAAAACATTAAAGGGGTGACTCCCATGGTAGAACCAAACATATCCCAAGTTTTCACTAGAATGAGTAAAATAAAATGCTTCTAACAACATGTGCTGAAATGAAGTGGGAGACAGACATGTTTCTGTTATTGGGCAGCATCACTCATCAGAGAAAGATGGGGTTGCCCCTCAGGTAACAAAATTCTGCCAGAGCTTGGCACAGTAGAATATGGAAGGTTGCTTCATCTGGCGGTGCAGCCTCCCCCAGAAGAAGAAGGTAGGTACTGACAACAAGAAATCTAGGGAAGCAGCTATCTCTTGCATTGCACCTACACCTTCTCTGAGTCTTGCTGCCTGGTTCTGGACCATCCAGTCCTAGCTTGCCTGAGCATCATGAGCCTTGCAACTGACCTGGGACTGAAGCATCTCATGCTTACAGTGGGAAACAACAGGTACACCTGTGAAAACCAGGTGCTTTGGAACAGACAAAAGTAGTCCTCGTGGAGTTTCTGAGTCAGCTAATACAATTCACTGGATTCCAGAGAATACTAAATAATAGTTTTGTGTGTCAGAGAGACACCACAGGAAACTTGGTTTTTAACTACACAAAATCATGGGAGAGATTGTGCTCTTGTTCAGTAGTTCATTTTCAGAAGGTTATTTAGTTGCTTATTTTACTCAATGTAAAACAGTCGGCTTATTTTTCATAAGAGAAAATAGATTAAAGAACCCGAGAAGCTGTCTTCTTTCTTCACAATGGCCTCAAGCAGGCTTTCCAATACTTCAACTGGCCTGGGCAGCTTCCCTCAGCTATTTGTCTATCATCTGTCTTCTTGGGAGGTATAACATAGAGAGAAATCAAATCAAAATTTACTGCAAGATTAAAGACACTGGAGATCAGAGCAAGTTGCAAGGAACTACTGTGCATTAGATTAATGCTCAGACCAATGCTGCTTTGAATTCCACTCAGCTTCATGGATTATAGGGGAACAATAGTCAAGTCAAAACAAAGCTGTTTCGTCTTAGAAGCAATTACACTTGGCTGGAACTTGCTCCATCACTGTCTGTACTAATCAGTCACTTCACAGTTTGCCTGGTACCCTCTGGGGCTACTCCCCACACATAGCCCCTCCTTCCCATCTTGTTTCAATTTCCCAACTTCTTAGGATTGTAGGAGAGAGCTTATATAGAACATATCATTAGATGAAGAGCAGAAAATTAGGAAATATAAGGCTAAATCTGAGCACAATGCAAGATTTATTTTGTGAACTTGGTAGCTTGTCCGTGTACTTTGTTTCTCAAGGTAGACTTCTCTCTGCCTTTTCATAAACAAAGGCAATGAACTTCAGCTCTGCTTCCTTCCTTTTTTCTCTTCCTATTGCACAATGAATTAAAACTGACTCAAGGCTAGTGGTAAGAGAGAGCATGGTCTTTAACTATTGCACTACTCACACAGTATTTTGCTAAATCCTTTGGTAATAGAGCTGGTAGAAAGGAGAATGAGAGGCAGGAGGCCACTCTCCTTGCTCCTTTTCTTTTTCACTACTTTCAAAGTTTTTAATATTTTCACATAACTACAGAGTGAACAAAAATTAGAAGTAATATACCTTTTGAAATGTGAAAATTCAATATTAGAAATGTGATGACAAGACACAAATGTAGCTGTTTGAAAAGGTTTGCTGAACAGAGAACATCAGGCTGTTGTATATTTCCTGCACAGGAAGAATGAAGAAAGCAAAAGGAGCAGGCAGTGGGGAGACAGAGCAGCAGATAGTCTGAGATTCTTTTAATTGAAAATTTAATGCAGTTTCATTCATTATATATATATTTTATGAATACTATGGAATGAAAAAGAGAAGGTTTCTATGAAACATGGGGCTTCCAGCTTGCTCAATAATATCACAAAAGACCTTATTCAGTTTCACTGAAGCCAAGAGAAACATGTCTTTTTTTAGTTCAATTTTCAGCTCTTTGAAGCAGAAACTCACTCTTTTATGTGTCCCTACACTGCCCAGTGCAATAAGTTTCCTGTCTCAGCAGGGGCTTCTGCTATTGTAATAAAATTAATTAATCATAATTTTTAACGAACTCTTTAATATTTTCAGTATCATCCGTGACGAAAAAATGTATACAGGCTGAAAAGACATGAAGGTTTCATTTAAAATATAGTAAAGAGACCTTATTCCTGTAACAAAATCTAATTCTAAAGCTGGTAAAAATGCTGTTCATAATAATCAGATACAGAAAGAGTATTAACAGTGTAACAAAACAGAAATCTAGACTTTACATCTATTCATTGGATAAAAATGAAGCGTAAGATGGGTGACAGATGTGCTAGCATGTAGAGATGCTATTTATGACTTTAAGAAGACAGAGGTGTACTATTATCTAGCTCCATCCACATGAAAATGAAAGGCTGCTGAGGGACAGGTGTAAATATTCCTGATGTGATACCTTCCCATTCTTGCAAAGTAGCACTTGATATTGACTTCTCCTAACGTAGAACCTCTGAGGTAGACATTGAAATGAAAGGGCCAGTTCACATCTCTTACTGGCGCTGATTCAGTTTGCAAATGTGGGTAGATGCTGCTGCATCAGTCTGTACTTCAATAAATGTTTTTAAGGCTTATTTTTCACAGGAGGAGTACAAAGTAAAAATAAGATTCAGTTGTACATGTTGGCAGCTTGGGTGAAGTGCCAGTATATCATAAAGCCATGTACTAGCCCAGCCACTTTCCTTTCTTAAATAGAACTATTGTAAATTGGTCCAGAGCCTGGCAAACATATCCAAGGCATACATATGCCTCTCTGTAAATATGCATATACAGTATGCATAAATTATCCTGGTTTTCTTATTGATTATGGTAAAAAGGAGTTAAAAGCCTTAATCTGAATGATCCTTTCCCCTTGGCTAGTGCAGATTTGTTTCTGAGGTAGTTTTTCTAGGCTCTTTTTAAAGCCAGTGAAGAACACAAGTGTTTCAGAAGGGGGTCATCTCCCCTACAGGAGGCATGTGAAGCTTGAGCTCTTCCCACCTCTCTCCATTAACTATGCTCTACCCTAGACAGTTAACTGACACATCTTAAACTTGGTGGTATTAAATGCTTGATATTTGTATCTTTAACATGTTTTGAGTTAAATATTTGTATAACTCCATATCACAGAGCCACAAATTGATCTAAAATATCAACCACTTCCCTGGGGAGGTTATTCCAATGGCTGATTGTTCTCATTGTGCAATATTTTCCTTTCATGTCCAATTGGAATCTCCCCAGGAGTAACTTGGACCCATTACCCATGGTCTTTTCCATGTGGTAAGTATCACTGGGAAGCTAAGTGCAAGACAAAACTCAGCCATATAGTGTATATTATCCTTATGCCACAGCTAAAACAAAAGATTTTAAACAAGGAGACACCAGTGGATCAGATTCTCTGACCTCATTTAATCAATTTTTTCTTCCAGAGGGCCCATTACCTCATATTTAGCTTAGTAATTTCTCCACAAACCATCCAGTTCTTGATTTGACTATTTTAACAGGAATTTACATTCTTATAGCTGTCTATGCCACTCACATTTTTTTTAATAAACACAAAATATGAGATGTAACAAAGCACAGGTGGTATTTTTAAACATGAATATTTATTTGCATGAATACTTCAGTTTACTTCTACCGTGTTCACACTTCTTGTGTACTATTTTTAAGTAGGTGAATAAAAAGCATCATGAACAAGTATTAGGGATCACTCAAAGAGAGATTTTTTAACAACTACCTGAATGTAGCAGAAAGATAATTCTGAAGATTTTAGCTGGACAGAGAATAGACAGTTACCTGACCTGTTTGAATTTTACAAAAGAAACAAACACTCTGAGAAAAATTATTAATGGAAATTACTCAACTGATAGTTAGAATAACTATATTACATTCAGGATCAATTCAAACTTATTATAACTGAGCAGCAATGAAAAGAAGTTATAAACTGGATTTCAAAAAATTATTCCTGACAAGAATTGGGTAACGTCTAATCCCGTGAATAAGCATAGCAGGTGATCAGCAAGCTCTCACTGAAACTGAAATCTTCAGCCTGCTCAAAGTGTAACTCAGATAAAAGTCTAGCAGTCCTAGCCATGTAGGCCAGGCAAAAATGTTAATTACATTTATTATTTAAGGAAAGGGATAGTAAAATGATGAGTCCATCTTGTGGCAGGTATCTGCAGCCTTATGGGTGGAATCCATGGGTGTCTTTTTACTTCAGCAAATGTGCCACTTCGTTTCCACAACATATGTGAGCAGTCTGGAAAAAGTGTGTTGGGGAAACCATCACTGCAAGTCATATTGTTCTTCTGGTACCTAAATATTTTATTTTCATCCTTAACTAAAATATATATGTGATGAGAAAGATAAAGAAGACTCTTTAAAAACCTGTTTCTTCTTTTTAGACAAGCAAGCCCTGACTTACAACATATAGAAGATAATCAGCACTTCCCAAGATGGTACTTATTTAAAATGACATCTTTTTAACATAATTTTTATTCTGGTTTCCAGCAAAATCAAGATTTGCACTGTCTGTTCATGTGTGTCTGTGCCACTCTGTTTGCAAATAATTTCTGGCACTATTTGGGCAAATTCAAAATCAACAGTAATAACTTTTAAATATATTCAGTCCCTAAAAATGTTAGTTAGCAACTGTATCAGAGACAATTACTTTCTGAATGAAAGGCAGCTACAACTCCTGCAAAAGTCAGGAACCAGCCAGGAAGTCTCATAGTATTCATCCAGCAGCCAATGGGCATGTTATGCAGAAGAAGCAAGGGAAGAAGACAAATAAGGATTAGAAGAGTATTAGGTATGAGCTCATAGGAAATCATATTCCATCAGATTTTATATTATTTTTAAGGACTGTTTCTTTTAAAATTTCTTGTATGAGTCTTCAAATTCTTTTAAATCCATTTTTAAGTATTACAACATTTATTTTTTCTTGCTCTGGACTGCTGTTTGCAAAAGTTCCCACTGAATAAACTTATACATCACTGTAAATACATTTTCTTATGTCTTCTTCCAACTATATAGTGGCTTGCTGTCTTCAGTAATGAAAAGACAGAAACTTCACCAGCTGAAGTTTGGTGGAAGGAGAAAGAAAGATAAGGACCAGCAGAAAAAAGTGGGTCAGAAGCTGACAGTGACTGCATCTTCAGAAACAGCGAAGAGCAAGAGGAGCACTCCTGAGTTCCAGCTCCTACAGCAGTCAGCTAGTCTTGCCACACATTGTCCATGCTTGCTACAATTATGAAGTTGTCTTCAGTCCTATTCTATAATCTCATGGTTAGTTTTCCTGTTATTCCTTTAAATACTTACATATTTTTCCTCCAAAGATGGACACATTTCATTAAAAAAGAAGCAAAATTACTGAATCTACCCTCTCTTCCTTTAACTTCATCAACACCTTGACTTCTCTGGACCTTTTCCCCAGTCAGAGCAAGAGGGAGGTAAGGGCCCACAATCAGAATGAAAGCCTGTCTTATTTCTTCTTCCTTTTTCTAATCTAATTTATATTTTTGTAATTCTTATTTTTTCTCATGTTATTTTAAGATGACAGCATCCTCTTGCCTCATATGCTGCAGAGCTAAAACTATTTTCAGAAGCAGTGGACTCAAAAGAACGAGAAATAATATCTATAAAACTTTTCCACTAGGTTTACTTGATCTGTGCAATATTCAAGACACATTTTATTATGGACTTACTGGACTGTCTCACTTACCTTGAGTATCACACACTAGCTATTTATTTTCCTGATAAGAAAACCAACAGTATAACCCCAGCACCATTCCCACCCCCCCACCCCCTCCACCCCAAGATGTGTATCCTTCTAGACTGTACTCTGTGATCCTCTCAATGCCAAAGTGTTGCCTGAGTAAATGCTATTGAATCTTGTATCTACAATGTTAAGCCCTACCATATGCATTTTCTATACAGATCACGGCCCTTTTCTCACTTCTTGCACAAAAGCTTGCTGAGAATGAATGTCTGGAAGGGCCATGACTTCTCCCTTAGTCTGTATTGTGTTCTCCTTCATTTAGCCTATGGAAGGATGAGAAAGCCACAGCTGATAAAGGACAGAGAGAAAATGTATTGCAGAATATAGTGACAATATGACAATGTGAGAGAAAAGATGTGTTGTTGGCAACCCTTTAACAGCCCCAAGAAATCTGTATCTACCACCATTGCATTAGGCTATAAAAATATATTCACAATGTGTTTTAGTAGCTGTCGCATGGACAACCAAAATTGAAAACAACTATTCATTGCTCCCCCAGGGAAGGTACTACACCTGAATACTTGGTGGACCTCATATTCCCCAGGCACCCTCTCAAAGCCCCAAGATACTCGGAGATGCCACTTTTTCTTTACACCAAACAATTGTAGTCATAATGAGCTTTATAAGCTCTAGAAAGAGACAAAATCCAAAATTGAAAGTATCTGGTGATAGCTCCCCCAGGAAAGGTGTTGGACCTGAATTATCTTGGTGACCCTAACCTTCTTCTCACAGACCTTTCACAGCCCCAAGAAATCTGGAACTACCACCTCTGCATTATGCTGTAATGATGTACTCACAAAGTGCTTTATTAACTATCGCAAAGCACGGATGGCCAAAATTAAAAACATCCAGTGATTGCTCATCTAGGTAAGGTGCTAGACCTGAGATCTCTTGCTGACCCTCACCTTCCCCTGGTATCCAGTTCACAGCCCCAAAAATCTGGACCATCCAACTCTTCAATAGGCCTTCAAGCATGCTATCCTCAAAAAGTGCTTTATTATCACTAGTAAAAAGTAGGCACAAAAAAATGAAAAGGTCTATTGATTCCTCAGCCATGAAAGCTGCTAGACCTGAATTCTCTTGCTGTCCCTCACCTACACCTGGCAGCCCATTCTGAGCACCAAGAATATGGACCTGCCACATTTATTTTAGGCCTTAAAGCAGGCTGTTCTCAAAAAAAGTGTTAATGGACCTAGAAAAGAGACAACATTAAAAATTAAAAGCATCTAGCAATTAATCTCCCAGGAAAGCTGCTATTATATGCTGCTACGTATATATAAATTATATTAATTATATATAAAATAAATTATATTAAAACTGCTACATATACGCTATTGCTGGCCCTAACATCCCCATAGCCTCCCCTTAACAGCCTCAATGAATGTGGATCTGCCACCTTTGCTTTAGGCTGTAAAAAGTGCTGTTCTTGTTAAGAGCTTTATTACTTCTAGCAAATAGCCAACACTAATACTTGAGAATGTCTAGTGAATGAATAACCCAAGCAAGGTGCTATCCCTGAATTCTCTTGCTGGCCCTCACCTACACCTGGTAGCCCATTCACAGCCCCAAGAAATCTGGAGCTGTCAAGTTTTCTTTAGTCAATAATGTATGCTGATATAAATAAAGTGGTTTATTATGTCTACCAAAAAGCGGACACTAAAACCTGAAAATATCTAGTGGCTGTTCCCCCAGGAAAACTTCTAGACCTGAATTCTCTTTCTACCCCCTCAACTACACTTGGCAGCCAATTCACAGCCACAAGAAATCTGGACCTGCTTTAGGCAAAAATGCATACTGTTCTTGAAAAATGCTTTATGATATTTAGCACAGAGCATGCACACACACACAAAAAAAAAAAAAAGAAAAGAAAAGAAAAGAAAAGAAAAGAAAAAAGTCTGGTTATTACTCACACAGGAAAATGCCTAGCCCCAAAACCTACTGCTGGCCCTTATCAAACCCTGGAAGCCCATTCACAGGTCCAAGGAATCTGGACCTGCCACATATGCTTTAGGCCTTACAACATGCTGTTCTTAAAAAATTGCTTATTATCTCTAGATAAAAGTGCACAACAAAAATTGAAAACATCTAGGGATTGCTCCCCCAGGGAAGCTGCTAGCTCTGAATTCTCATGCTCGCCCTCACCTACTCCTGGCAGGCCATTCAAAGCCCCAAGAAATCTGGTCCTGCCACTTTTGATTTGGTCTATACAGGAGTTTCTTCTCAAAACTTGCTTTATTAGCTCCAAGAAAAAGCCAACACTAGGTATTGATCCCCCATGAAAGCTGCTAGTCCTGAATTCCCTTGCTGCACCTCAACTCCCTGTTGCAACATTTTTCACAGTCACAATAATTCTGTATCTGACACCTTTGTTTGAGGCTACTAAACATGTTACTCTAAAAACATGGTTTATTAGCTCTAGAAATGCTCTGACACTAAGACTTGAATATTTCTAGAGATTCCTAGCCCAGAGAAGCTGATAGACCTAAATTGTCTTCCTGTCCCTCACCTACTTTTCCATCCTATTCACAGCACAAAGAAAATGGGACCTACCACCTTGGCTTCACATTCCAAATATGATTACTCTCAAAAAGTGCTTTATGAGTTTTAGCAAGGAGCTGACACTAAAAATTGAAAACATCTAGGGATTCCTACTTCAGGAAAACTACTAGCCCAGAATTCTCTTGTTGGCCCTCACCTACCCCTAGCAGCCCATTCACAGCCTAAATAAATTCATATCTGCCACCTTTGCTTTAGGATAGAAAACAAGTTCTCAAAAAGTCTTTTTCAGCTCTAGCTTCTTTAGCTGAAAGTAAAAATTGAAAATGTCTAGGGATTGTTCCCCAACAGTAGCTGTTTGCTCCAAATTCCCTTGTTGCCCTTCACCTCACCATTGCAGCCCATTCACAGCCCCTATAAAACTGTA
This sequence comes from Megaceryle torquata, assembly GCA_024611175.1. Taxonomy (NCBI): domain Eukaryota; kingdom Metazoa; phylum Chordata; class Aves; order Coraciiformes; family Cerylidae; genus Megaceryle; species Megaceryle torquata. The sequence goes on along the minus strand of JANIJG010006428.1, from coordinate 2,009 downwards.
TCTGCTACCATTGCTATAGGCTACAAAATAGGCTGTTCAGAAAAAGGGGTTTATTAGCTCTAGCTAAGAGCTGACACACACAAAAAAATTTAAAATATCTAGGCACTGGTCTCTCAGGAATGTTGCTAGTTCTGAAATCTGGACCCACCGACTTTGCTTTAGGGTACAAAAGGGGTTGTTATGTAAAAGTGCTTTATTAGTTCTAGCAAAGAACTAACACTAACAATAGAAATTTGAGCTGGGTTTCTTTAGCTTGGAGAAGAGGAGACTGACGGGTGACATCATTAATGTTTATAAATATGTAAAAGGATAATGTCAGGAGGATAGGGACAGGCTCTTCTCAGTCATGTCCAATGATAGGACAAAGGGCAATGGGTGCAAACTGGAGCATAGGAGATTCCAAAGAAACTTAAGGAAATTTTTTTTCAAAGTGAGGGTGACAGAACAGTGGAACAGGCTGCCCAGAGGGATTGTGGAGTCTCCTTCTCTGGAGACATTTAAAACCAGCCTGGATGCATTCCTGTGTGACCTATACTAGGTGGTCCTGCTCTGGCAGGGGGGTTGGACTCGATGATCTTTCAAGGTCCCTTCCAACCCTTAACATTCTGTGATTCTGTGATAGGCATTGGTCCCCCAGGAAATAATATCACCTTGAATTTTCTTGCTGGTCGTCACCTACCCCTATCAGCCCATTCACAGTCCCAAGAAATCTGGACCTGCCTCCTTTCCTTAAGGCTACAAAACTAGTTGTTCTCAAAAAAGTGCTTTATTAGCTCTAGCAAATAGCTGAAACTAATAATTAAAAAAGTCTAGGGGTTGATTAAAAATTACTTCGGGGCCTTGGGACAAGTGGTACAAGGTTCTGAGGCACAAGTCATCTTTTCTTCAGCTATTCCAACTGATGGTAGAGACATTGGATTAAACTGCCAAATGCAGTCGTTTAATACGTGGCTCCGTGGATGGTGTCACCGCCATAAATTTGGGTTCTTTAACAATGGTACGATCTATACAGCACCAGGGTTGTTCACATGGAACAGGAGACACCTCTCTCGTAGAGGGAAGAGGGTCTTCAAGGAGGAGATTGCAGGGCTAATTGACAGGGCTTTAAACAAGATGTGAAGGAGGAGGGGGACAATGTCACCAAGCTTCCATGTGGCAAGCTGTGGGAAGACACAACAGTGTGGGAGCAATGGAGGACCAGTAAGGATTCTCAACCTGCTTCCCAGAAGCATGATGGGGACAAAATACTGCAATCAGGGTCTTGCAGAGACGAGTCAGATCCCCTTCAGGTGGTAGTTGACAATAGGGAAACTTCAGGGAAACACATCAATGGAATAAAGGGGTCTTTCCCTGGAAAGATGATAGGGCCAATGCCCCAGCTAAAGTGCCTCTGCACGAATGCACAAAGCATGGGCAACAAACAAGAGGAGCTGGAGGCCACCATACTACTAGAAGACTATGACGTAGTGGCCATTACTGAAACATGGTGGGATGAATCATATGACTGGAGTGTAGCTATGAATGGTTACAAGCTATTCAGAAGGGACAGAAGAGGAAAGAGGGGTGGAGGAATTGCACTGTATGTTAAGAAATGGATTGAATGTGAGGAGATGTCCCTAAAGAATAGCCATGAGCAGGTTGAAAGCTTATGGATAGGCATCAGAAATCAAAGCAACAAGGGGGAACCTTGTGGTTGGAGTCTACTACAGGCCACCCTATCAAGAGGAAACTCTTGATGAAGCGTTCCTACTCCAACTACGGGAAGCATCACGTTCACAGGCTCTTGTCCTGCTGGGAGACTTTAACCATCCTGACATTTGCTGGAAAAGTAATACAACAAGCAGTAGGCAATCCTGGAGGCTCCTGGAGTGCCTTGACGACAACTTCCTGAGGCAGGAAGTAAACACCCCTACCAGAGGTGAATCCATACTCGATCTGGTGATTACCAATGTAAATGAGCTCATCAGGGATATCAAGATTGGAGGCAGCCTGGGTTGCAGTGACCATGC
>JANIJG010006427.1:0-19246 GCA_024611175.1 Megaceryle torquata | reverse complement strand
TGGAAACCCCGCCCGGCTTTCCGTGCCCCGGGGGCGCACCCGGGGAAACGGGCGGGAGCGGGGCGGGGCTGGGGGGGAGACCCCGAGGGGCTGCCGCTGGGTGCAGAGTGGTGCCGGACCCCCGGCTCCGCTCCCCAGCGCCCGGTAACGCAGCAGCGGCCCCGGCGCACCCTGCCCCGCGGCCCCCGGTCCCGCTGCGGGCAGGGCGGGCTGGCGGCCCGGCGCAGGGTGGGTGCGGGGCTGGGAGCCCGGCTGGGGGCAGGGCTGGGGGCAGGGTTGGTTGTTGGACTGGGAGCAGGGCTGGGTGCAGGACTGGGTGCTGGATGTGAGCAGGGCTGGGCTGTGCACACCGCAGTGGGGGAGGGGATGGCGCTGCAGCCCAGAGCTGGGTGTGCAGCGGTAGGGGGGAGCTGGGAGCTCGGAGGTCGCTGGTGAAAGTCAAAAGCATTGCAGTAAAATGGTAATCAATCTCCCCAGTCGATGGTGCCAGGACCTTCGAAGCATTACAGAGAGATTCCTCCCAGCAGCTCCCGGCGGCAGCAGCCAGTCTGGGGGGGCGGTCCCCCCCTCCCTACAGCATCACTTCTGTGCTCCCCACCTCTGTAGGCCACCCATTCCTGTGCCTTCATCCCTGCATCCCCAGCCCTATGCACCCAGCCCAGCATTCCCATCCTGGTATCCCCCATCCCTGGACCCCATCACTAACTAGACTGGCTGGGCTCCAGGAGCTGAGGGGGAGACAGGGTGGGGTCAGTACCAGCCCCTCGCACCCTTTGTTGTGTTCTGGGGCTGGCAGGGCCCCTGCAGCTGGCGCGCTCAGCAGGACAGGGGGGATGGGGGTACAAGCCTCTGCCCTGCAGTGAGCTTCCCTTGGCAGTGCCTGGCAGCTGAGCCTGGCTCTGCCACCCCCAGAGCCATGCAGAGTGGAAGCAAATGTGTGCCCAGGGCAAGCAGGCGGTGGCAGGCCCCAGGGTGGCATCACGCGCCCGGACCCCCTGACACACTGCTGCATGCAGCTGGCCATGCCACCAGTGGCAGACGGCACCTGGGGGGAGGCAGGGACCTCCATGCCATGCCAGCATTTGCATCTCCCACCGCCTGGCAGCCCCTTATCTCCCCTCACCAGCCTTGCCGCTGGCTGCAGTGCAAAGCAGATGGCACCAATCTGCCGGGGAGCCTGTGCCAGGGCTCTCATCCCGAGCACGCTGCTGGCCGTGCCAGGCCGGCCGTGCCAAACGTCTGCGCGGTCCCTCCAGATGGAGGAGCAGGCATTTCCTTGGGCAGCGCCGCTCTGCCAGCCCCCGCACAAATATTTATCAGCAGGGTTGCGAGGAGATTGATGAGGTGCACAATATTTGGGCTCTGCCATTCGCAGAGCTGGGCACTGCTGGGGAGGTGGGCCTGAGAACCCCCCAGTGCACAGATAAGCACGTGCAAACCTGCCTCCTGCTCCAGGTATCTCTCCGCTCCCAGCCCGACAACCAGAGAGGCTGGAGTTGAGTGGAGTGAGGTAGGGAGAGCTCAGGGGGTCTGGGAGGAGAAATCCCCAGGAGAGGGTACAAGGGTATGCGACATCAGAGAATTGACAGGGGCTGGATTCCTGCCCCCAAGACCTTCATGCTGCAGAGGCAGAGTGGAAGGGGGCTCACCAGGGTGCAGTGACCCCAGGAATCCCTGTCACTTGTGGCATCACCACCCGGGGGACCCCCTCATCCCTGTGCCCAGTCCCACCCTGAGCCCTGCAGCAGCAGCAGCCAGGGCGTTTTCGGCACGCTGCGCTCTCTGGATCGATGTGCCGGCGACCTTGGGGAGGTCAGGGCTTCCCCAGCTCTCCCGCAGTGCGCCGAGCCGGTGGCGTGCCGGAGCTGGCCGGCTTCCCCGCAGTGCCCAGCTGGCAGGGGGCAGCCCCAGCCCTGCGTCACCAGTGAAGCGAGTTGCCCCATGCTCAGCCCTGCAGCCTCTGCCAGAGTGAGCAGTGCCTGCTGGGAACCTGGCATGGAGAGCCGTGTCCTGTGGTGCCAGGGTGGGGAGACAAGGGGCCGGAATGGTTCCCGGTTGCTGTTCAGTGCCCGATGAATAAAAGATGAGCGAGCTCCGTCTCACAAGCACCTGCTGTCCTCTGCCTTTGCCACCGCTACCCGCCCCCCCATGCTGGCAATTACTGTGCCCTCCCTGGGGCCTCAGTTGCCATCCTGGCTGGGTGCCCGGCTCTGTGCCATGCTGGCAAGGGACAGCTGGAGCAGCAGATGCCTGTAGCGCTCTCTCCCGCTGGCAGCCGTAGGCATGAAGGGGGGACAACAGATGCCACCAATCCCCCCGGCGTGCCACTGTGCCCCTGAGCCAGGTTGGCATCGCCAGCTGGGGCCTGGGGTAGCCTGCCACACTGTGCTGGGGTCCTGGCCAGACCTGGGGAGGGCTTGAATTTGTCTTGTCCCCCGCCAGCCCCATGTGGCCTCAGACCTTGGTCCTGGGGCAGGAGATTCCCACAATGCACTGGGAGCAATGCCTGCGGTCAGTGTGGGGGTGAGATGGGGTTTGGGTGAGAGTCGGAGGGGAGCCAGGGGGGGTTGTGGGCCTCTACAGGGGGGCTGTGTGTGCCATGGCATACGTGGAGGTGGGTGTCCCCCTGCCCTCTCCATCTTCCTCTCCTTCCTTCTGCCCTCCTCCCTCCTGACTTTCCTGCTGTCTTCCTCCTGTCTTCCTTCTGCTTTCCCTTCCCTTTCCTTCCTTTCCTCCCTCCCTGACAGTTCTTTCCCCCTTTCCATGTTTTTTTTCATTCCATTTTTCTTTTTCCTTTTCTTTTTATTCTTCCTTTTTCTTCTTTCCCTTTCCCTTCTTTCCCTTTCCCTTCTTTCCCTCTCCCTTTCCCTTTCCCTCTTTCCCTTTCCCTTCTTTGTCCTTCCCCCTTTTCTGTTTCCCTTTCTCCCCTCTCCCTTTCCCTTCTTTCCATTCTTTCCCCTTCCCCCTTTTCCCTTTCCCCCTTTCCCTTCTTTCCCTTTAATTTTTTCCTTCCTTTTTTCCTATCTCCCTCCCATCCTCTCCCAGCAGCTGCATCCCCGGGCGACCCGCAGCCCCCTCGGCCCAGGGCTCAGGGGCTGGGTGCCAGCACCCCGCGGGGAGGGGTCCCGAGGGGAACGGGGGAGGGGCTCAGCCGTCTCTTTGTCCGTCCCACTCTCCCCCGTCCCTTTGTCCGCTGCCATCTGTCCCCACTCGCCTCCGCGGGCGCCGGCGGCCCTGGCCGTGGCCCAGGCCTGGCAGGGCCGAGAGAGGGGGGGGAGGGGGTGGCCGGGCCGCCCGGCCTGGGGGGGTTCCCCCCGGCCGCTGCCGCCTCCCCGCCCGGCCGGGGTCGGCCGAGGACAAAGCCGCTCGCTCGCCGGCGCCGGCCAATGCGCCTGCACCGCCCCGGCTCCCTCCCGGGCCAGCTGGCTGCGGCCGGCGAACGTGGCAGCGGGGAGCGGCCGCCCGCCCCCCCCCCATCCCCCCCGGCCCCGGGGGATGCCTCCGGCCAGGACCTCCCCGGGGTTTTACCCGGCCGGGGGAGGAGAAGCCGCCGCCCCCGCGGCGTTCCCGGGCTGGCAGAGAGGGGCTGAGACCCAGCAGACTCAGCCCTCGGAGCGCTGCACGGCGGCTGGGGGCTGGAGGGGGAGCGGGGCCGTTAGAAAGAGCCCCGTCGGAGGGGTCCGGTGCCCCCGGGGCACCAGCCGGCCCGGCTGAGCCGGGATTTACCGGGCACACACGGCGTTTCTCGGGGTATTACATAAAGGAGGTTACACAAGCGGGTCTGTTCCGGGTTTTATGTAAGGGCCGCCTCAGTCCGCCTGGCAGCCTGGGCAGAGCCACTGAGACCAGTGGGGCCACTGGGGGGTGGGGGGTGCTGGGGACTCTGTCAGGGAAAGGGGCCCAAATCACTCCCCCCAGCTTCACTCACTCCCTGACCTTGCAGTGGGGCCACTGCCCCACAGCACTCGGGCTCCCTCAGGTCTCCAGGCGTTCCCCCATCCTGACCAGGCTGTTCACTCTGGGCCCTAGTGATGCACACTAAGGGGGAGAGCCTGCTGGAGGCACCAGCTGAGTTGTGCGTTGCTCCTGGGTAGGTGCTGGGGCTGCACCACCACTGAGGTAGAGTCAGGGGGAGCAGTTCCCCAAGGGACTTAACTGTGAACCAGCCCCAGGGGAAACTGAGGCATGGGGCAGGGACCTGCAGGCAGTGGTGCTGAGGCGTCTTGCATCTCCTGCCCTGCCACTAGCAGAGCTGAGGGAGGAGGAGGAGGAAAGCTGCTGCCTTTGCAGAGGGGGCTTGGGCTGCGTACACCAGCACCGGTGACTCCAACAGCCCCCAGCACCCTCCAGCCTCTGCGCCTGCGCCCCACACCGCTGCCGGTAACACCGTGCCCTCTTACCGCTAATGCTCAGGCACAGAGCCAGGGCTCTCCCGCAGCCAAACCAGCCCCGGGGGGCACCCAGCCTGCAGGGACCCCCCCAACAGGGCCAGCCCTGCTGCCTGGGGGGTCATTCCCATGCACCGAGGCTGCGGGCAGGGAGTTGTCGTGGGGCCGGCTGCTCCCCACCAGCCAGCGAGCCTGGGCTGCTGCTGATCCATAATTCAATGGGTGGCATCGGTCCAGGCTGCCAGCGCGGCCAGGAGCCCAGGCAGCCCTCCCCCCACCCCCCTCTCACTTTGCCAGTTTTCAAAGTGATTGGATCGACCTGTTTGGACACGGAGCACTCTCCCCCTCTACGCCAGGGAGGCCCCCGGTGCTGAACCCCCTCCCCCCAGGCTCCCTGCAGTGTGGCAACGGGGGCCCCCCCACTTCCATCCCCCATCCCGCCCCGTGGGGGAGTGTGGAGGGTGCAGGATTTCCCCGGCAGCAAGGCTTGGGGCGGGGTGGGGGGGGCTCCCCAGGCTTCTTTCACCTCCTGGTGCAGCCGAGCTACTTGTTGGGTGTTGGATTTGGTTGTCCCCCCGGAACGTCCCCTGGGTGGGGAGCGAGGCCGTGGCAGGACCCGGCAACCCCTTCGCCATTTTAGCGTGCGCCGGCCGGCCGCGAGCAGCCGTCACATGGCGGTGAGAGCAGAGTTTGGCCCGGCCGCGCCGCGCTGGAGCAGGCAGCCAGAAATCTGCTGGCGAGCTCGCCCGGCCCAGCCACGAGGATCACGGGCAGCTGAGGGGGGACGGAGCCCACGGCCCCCGCCCTCACACCCACACCCCTGTCTCTCTCAGGGGGATATGAGAGTGCCGGGAGGGGACAGTCCTGCTGCCAGACCTTGCAGCTCGGGAGAGTCTCTGGTGCTCCTTGGGATGCTGGGGCTGGGGTGCTTGGACTGGGGGGAGGCCACCCGGAAACAGGGATGGGTGGGGTGGGTGGTGTTGGGTCAGGGTGGTGCTGATGGGAGGCTGGGTGGGGGCACAGGGATGCGGGGGGCACAGGGACATGGATGCAGGGGTGTGGAGGGGTACCCAGCATGAGCGAGTGGCCCTGCCAGGTGCCCTGGGGGAACAGGGGCCGAGCTGGGGCTGCTTTGTGGGGGAACAAAGGGCTGTGCCAGGAAATCTGGGGGAGCAAAGGTCCGTGTGGAGCATCTCGGGGTAAGGAAAGATCTATGTGGGGCATCTTGGTGTGAGCAGGGGCCACCTGGGGTGTCCCGGGGTGAGGAAAGGGCCATGTTGGGTATCATGGGGTGAGCAAAGCTCCATGTGGGGCACCTCGAGGCAAGCGGGGTCTGTGCAGGGTATCTCAGGGCAAGCAATCATGGAAGGTGGAGCCACCTCCGAGGCCTCTGGGTGAGATCAAATCCCAGGGGGGCTTCCTGGTGGCCGGGCACCCCCAGGAACAAGCAGCTGAGTGCCACCCATGGGGGCGAGCAAGGGGCTGGGGACCCCCGAGGCAATGGAGGGGGTGTGCAGGGAGCCAGGGCTGTAACCACCAGACACCGCCCCGTGCCTTGGCCGGGCTCCACCGCTAACCACTTCCAGAGCCACTGCGAGATTTGTTGTTTTAAGAGGCGAGGAGGGGCCGTGTCCGGCCGCGCGGTGCCCGCAGGCGTACGGGGGGTCCCTGCTGCCGCTCGCCCCCTTCCCCAGCTCGCTTGTGCCCCGCTCGCTCCCGCCGCCCGCTCCCCCATGCCTTGGGAACATGGCAGCTTTCAAAATAGGGGGGGCGGGGGGATGGGAAAGAAAAAATAAAAGCAAACTGGAGTGAAGGAGGGGGGAAAAAAACCCTCGCACCCATCGCCCGGGGAATTTCTGCTCCCTAAAATGGCTGCCTGGAGGAAGCCAAGAGCGCGGGCAAGCGCGCGGGCAAGCGCGCGGGCACGGGGCTGGCTGGCGGCAGAATGCGGCGTCGGGGCGGGATGCCACGGGGCTGCTGGCATGAAAGAGCTGCCAGGCCAGCGTGGGGAAAGGGTGGGGAGGAACGCCGGCAACTGGGGAGGGAGACAAAATGGCTGCATTTGGCGGCGGCGGCCCCGGGGGTGGCGCAGGCAGAGCGCGGGGGTGGCGGGTTTGGGGGCAGCGCAGTCCCGCTGCCTACGTGGCTCCGCACGGCTGGCCAAAAATAACCGTCCCAAGAGCTGTGTGCGCGCAAGGGACTCGGGGGGGGCGTGGGGGGAGTGGGGGGTGGGAAAAAGGGGGAGAATAAAAGGAAAGAAAGGGGAAAACCCCAAGCCGTGGCAGGCGGGCTGCCGTGGTGGCCGCCCTGTTTTGCCGGTGGCGGTTGGAATGTCGCGGCCCTTTCCTGGCATCGGCCAGAGCTGCGAAAGAGAAACACCGAAGGCCAAGGGGTGGGAGGAGGAGGAGGAGGAGGATGGAGGAGGACGACAAAGGACACGGATGGGGGGAAACACACGGTGGGGAAACACGTGGCAAAAGTTTTGTTGGTGAGGGGCCTGCGGCTGTGCCAGGGAGGAACGATGCTCCCGAGCATGACTCAGGCTGGGGGGGTGGCACCGCTGTGCCGTGCTGTGCCGTGCTGTGCCAGGAGGTGCCGGTACCGCTGAGCTCGGCGTCTGAGCCGGGTTATTTTCAGCTGAGACGGAGCGAGGATGGCAGGGGCTTCGAGGGTCGGAGAGGGTGTTGCCCCAGGGCACTGCTACCCTCGACGGGGCTGGGAGGAGGCGGGACGAGGTGCCACAGGACGGGCAGGGGCCATAGCGGGCCCTGGTGACACTGCCCGGTGGGGCAGTGGCTGGCAGGAGGCGAGGAGGCGGGAGCGTGGCAGGGTCACTATCGCTCTGCCTCGGGGCAGCTCGAGCGCTGCAGGGAGCAGTGCCAGCAGTGGGGGGGTCCCCGTTCCTGTCACCAGCAGGGGGGATGCAGGGGGGGATGTTCAGTGGCTCTTACCCAGTGGCTGGGGATGTGCTGGCTTGGTCGTGGCTCTCCCACGAGTGGGAGCCACCGGCCGGTCTGGCACAGTCCGTGCCTCAGTTTCCCCCCACAGCAGAGTGGTGCAGGGGCTGCCAGGGCTGTCAGCTGCAGGTTCCCAGTCTGTCCTGCCGTGAAGTGGCTCATCCCCATGGATTTTTCCTCTTGCAGATGCAGAGCAGAGCAGCAGCCCCCGGACAGGTATCGGCTCGGACCAGGAGGACAGCAAACCCATCACGCTGGGTGAGCAGCACAGGCAGGGGCTTGGACAAGGGGTCAGAGGACAGCCGAGCCCGTCCCCAGGGTCCCTGCAGTGGTGGCGGGCCCCTCAACTGGCAGTCGTGCCCTCTGCACTGGTGGCTCCTGCCAGCTGCTCTGGTGTCCCCCAGCCCCAGCCAGATGCTGCCTGGCACAGCCAGGCACGGCCTCAGCCTTGTCTGGCAGCTGGCAGAGCCCCACTGGGGCCCTGTCCCATGGGGCCAGCAGCTGCCACGGTGGTCCCACAGTGGGGTGCAGCCCCCAGCCCCAACAGTGCTCTCAGCCACTGGGACACTGAGGCTGGGAGCAGTCGTGGAGTGTCCTGGGCAGAGGGGGACTGGTCGGAGCGGTCCCATGCTGGAAGAGGAAGTGGGTGGCATTATGGGGGGTGTTGGGGTGCCCTCAAGCATCGCCATAAGACAGTGCGGCGCAGGAAGGGTGGTCTTGTGCCCCCCCCAGCAAGCCCTCCTCTCTCCTGCACAGATTCAACAGACTTCCAGGAAAGCTTCGTCACCTCGGGGGTGTTCAGCGTCACCGAGCTCATCCAGGTGTCCCGAAGTGAGTGCCACATGATGCCACCCCCCCCAGCCACCCAGGGAGCAGCAGCGTCCCAAGAGCTGTCCTGCACCAGCTGCAGGCTGGGGCTCCCCTCCCTGCTGGGCAGGGGGCAGTGCCGGGCCCCCCCTGATTCACCTCTCTCTCCACAGCACCGGTGGTGACAGGGACGGGGCCAAACTTCTCCCTGGGGGAGCTGCAGGGCCACCTGGCCTACGACCTGAACCCCTCCAGCACCGGCATGAGGAGAACACTGCCCAGCACCTCCTCCAGCGGGTAGGTGCTGCCAGGGCCATGCTGGGGCGATGCTGGGGGGATACTGGGGTGATGCTGGGGGGGTGCCAGGGTGACACTGGGGGGATGCCAGGGTTGTTGGGGGGGTGCTGGGGAGGTGCCAGGGTGATGTTGGAGTGATGCTGGGGGTATACTGGGGCAATGCTGGGGGGATGCTGGGGGGATGTTGGGTGGATGCCAGGGCTATGCTGGGGGGATGATGGGGTAATGTTGGGGGGATGCTGGGGTGATGATGATGTGATGCTGGGGGCATGCCAGGGCAACGCCAGGGCCATGCCAGTGCCACCCTGAGCACGGCTGTGGGCCACTGGCTGGCTGTGGCAGAGGTGGGGGGCAGGCTGAATCCTGCCACGGGTTGGTGCTGATCCCTTCCCCGTTCCCCAGGAGCAAAAGGCACAAGTCGGGGTCCATGGAAGACGACATCGACACCAGCCCGGGGGGCGAGTACTACACCTCCTCCAACTCGCCCACCAGCAGCAGCCGCAACTGGACAGAAGACATGGAAGGGGGTAGGTGCCTCCCTAGAGGTGCCCTTCAGCTGCTACGAGGCTCACCAGAGAGATCACCCTGTCAGCCCCGCCTCTGGGACTCTCTATGTGCCAGGGACACATATTGCTGTAGGGCCCTTGGGTCGAAGCAGAAGCTGGCTATAGGTGCTGTGGTGTTGCTATAGGGCCCCCCGATTTAGCCACAGCCTCGGTGTGTTACAGGATCCTCCCCATTTAGTCACAAGCTGTCTCTATAGGTGCTCTCTATAGGGCCAGCCCAGCCCCCCATCCCCACACTGGCCTTTCCCAGCCCCACGGCGGCCTCTCCCAGCCCCACAGTGGCCGCTGGCACTATGGACAGCTTTCCTTCTTGCTTGGCATTTTTTTTCCCTTTCCTGTCTAGACAGCTCCAATTAGCTGTTCATTAAGAAAAAGGGGGGCTGGGCTAATTAAAGAGATGCTGCAGGGCTGACGGGGCGGCTCCCACACCCCGGGGTGACTTTGTGGGGCTGCAGGCAAAGGAGCCGCTTGTCTTTGTCCCCCCTTGGCTCCTTCCCTGCCCCTCTGCACCCCCAACAGAAGAGCAGGACCCGTCCTGGCCCCCCAGCCCTGCCAGTGCCCTACTGGGGGGCTGGAGGCACCAATCCTGTTGGCAGGAGGCTTGGGGAAAGCAAGTTCTGATCCAAGACAGTGCCCCGTGCGTGCCTGGGACTGTGTCCCATCCTGCTCCATCTCAGGCCCTGTGGGGCCAGTGCCACAGGGGGCAGGTGGGAGGGCAGGAGGGTCCTGGGGGGAGATGTAACCCCTCCCCGAAGCGTTGCCTGCAGGCTTGTGGGTGTGTGTGGCAGGATGGATCCCTGCAGGGGTGTCCCTGTCCCCTGCTGGTGACCTGATCCTGATCTGGGGCATGGGCAAGGGGGGTCGGCGGGAGGGCTGAGCCGCGGCGGCGGGAGGGTTATGGCAATCCCATACGGGATGTTCTGGGAAATCCTCCTAACCCCCGGCTGAGAAGGGGCTAAACCCATTACCGGTCCTGGGCCAAATGGCCAGAGCTAAAGCCACGGTGGTGGGGGATTAGCGTGCCCGCCAGCCCCCCCGGCTCGGCCCCGTGCCCCGGGGTGGCCCTCGGGGACCAGCCCTGTGCAGGGGTCCTGGGAGCCAGGGCTGCAGGTCCCTGGAGGGGTCACCTGGCGGGATGTAGCCCCCAGCCCCGGGCTGCCAGGGGAGGTGGGTAGCCAGTGGGGGCTGCAGGATCATGGGGCCACCCACGGGGGCACCCACTTCTGCACCTGGAGTGGGCACAGGCACGCACACGCAGAGCTGTGTGCACCTGCACACACACACACATGTGCACTTGCACACACAGTTGTGCACACGCACACTCTGGCTGCTGCCCGTGCATGAACACACACGTGTGCGTGTAAACACACAGTCATTCTGGTGCACACACATGTGGCGTACCCGTGCACGCACGCAGTGTGCGCACACTCCTGTACACCTGTATGCTGGTGCACACGCCTGTGCACGTGCAGTACAGCCCTAGAGGTGCCCGCACACGTACGCACCCTCCTGTACGTGCGCAGATGTGTTCACACACATCCCACCACCCTCACACCCACGCACCCTCCCCGTGCCCAGTCTGTCCCCAGGGTGCCTTTTGCCCCAGGATCATGCGCCCCGACCCTGGCCTGGGATGGAGCAGCCCCGGGGCTCTGGGGTCTTGTGGAGGGTGCTGGCACGTGACGCTGTCCCCACTTTCTCCAGGCATCTCCCCCACCGTAAAGAAGTCGGAGATGGACAAGTCCCCCTTCAACAGCCCATCACCCCAGGACTCCTCACCCCGGCTGAGCAGCTTCACCCAGCACCACCGTCCCGTCATCGCGGTGCACAGCGGTGAGTGTCCTGGCGGGTAAACCGAGGCACAGGGCGAGCTGGTGAGCCGGTGGGAGGCTGGGGCAGTGGTGAGCTCCCAGTGACGCCGGTGGGTCCTCCCACTCTCGCCTGCAGGTATCGCTCGAAGCCCACACCCGTCGTCTGCTCTGCATTTCCCCACCACGTCCATCCTCCCCCAGACGGCCTCCACCTACTTCCCCCACACGGCCATTCGGTACCCACCTCATCTCAACCCGCAGGACCCGCTGAAAGATCTCGTCTCGCTGGCCTGCGACCCGTCCAACCAGCAGCCCGGACCGGTAAGGATCCGGCCCCATCCCTGCATCCCATCACCGACCCCGGCAGTGGGGCACCGGGGGCTGCTGCCGCCTGGGCTGCCAGAGGGACGACCCCTGGATCTTCTGCCACCACCGCCGTCACTGCCACCACTGCCGCCGCGTGTTGGGAGGGGGGGGTGTCAGGGTGAGCTGGTGGCACCTGGGTGCCGGTGTCCAGCCTGGCAGGGTGATCCGGCTGCTTCGGCTGGGGCTGAGTGGCTCCGGCTGGTGCCTTGCTTTGGTTTGGAGGTGCCGCGGCGCCTACTCGGTGTTGGCACCTCGTTCGTTGCTCCAGTGATGGAGGTGCCATCCCCTGGCTCGGCACAGGGCGCTGCCACGTGGGGGACTCAGGGCCAGAGGTGCCGGGGCTGAGCCGCCGGACGGGGCTGGGAGCGTCTGGTGGGAGAGGGGCGTATGGCGGGGGGGTGTGACCGTCGCCAAAGAGCTACCGTTCGCCAGCGTCTGCGAGAGCAGCGGGCTCTGCGTGCCCCGACTGCCCACGCAGCGGGTGACCCGTCAGCCCTGCCACTGCACTGCGGCTCCAGCACCCCCACGGGGGTCTCAGGGCCACACCGTGCGGCTGTGCATCTTCCCTTGCCTCAGCACCCAGCACCCCGCACACCCAGTACACCCAGCACCTTGCACACCCAGCACACCCAATACCCAACACACACAGCACACCCAGCACCCCACACGCCCAGCACACCCAATACCCAACACACACAGCATACCCAACACCCTGCACACCCAGCACCCCGCACACCCAGCACCCCACACACCCAGCACACCCAGCACCCAGCACACCCCGTACCCTGCATACCCAGCACCCCGCACACCCAGCACCCCGCACACCCAGCACACCCAGCACCCAGCACACCCAGTACCCCGCACACCCAGTACCCCGCACACCCAGCACCCTGCACACCCAGCGCACCCAGCACCCATCACTCTGCACACCCAGCACCTTGAGCACCCAGCACCCCATGCACCCAGCACCCTGCACACCCAGCACCTTGAGCACCCAGCACCCTCCACACCCAGCACCCTCCACACCCAGCACCCTGCACACCCAACACTCTGCACACCCAGCACCCTGCACACCCAACACCCCACACACCCAGTGTACCCTGCACCCCACCCACCCTGGATTCCCTTTGTGCCCAAAGCCAGGGGTCAGGGGTGGCTGTGTTCCTGCTCCTGTGTCCTCCTGTGCCCTGTGCTCCTGCTCTGCCCCTCAGATGCAGAGGGTCTCAGGGAGGCCCTCTGAGCTCTGCCCAGCACTCGCCTGCTGCCTGCCCTCAGCAGCGAGGTCTGATGCCAAGGTGAGGGCCGCTCTTGCCCTGCGCAGCTCCTCAGTGCCAGGCTGGCAGAGCCTGGAGCAGCCCCGGCAGGTCAGGCGTGCAGAGCTGGTACGGGAGCCTTTGAAGGCCGGCACCGTGCCACCGCCATGGGGTGAGCGCTTTGGAGGCCTCCTGCCGCCGTGGAGAGGGCAGCAGCCACTGGCTCCAGCACGTGCCACTGTGGGGCATGGCCGCCCTTGGCCCCCCCCGAAACTCCCAGCACCGCCTTGAAATTCCTGTGGCCGGCGCCGACCGTTCAGGGCTGCTCTGAGACCCAACAAACTCATGTCCGTGGTGAGGGACGCTCTGCACCTGTGCCGGGCAGCACCAGGGGCTCACCGGGCCGGCTTGGCCGGTGCTGCGCGTGCTTCCTAATGGCTTGTGCTGTTTGTTTTTCTGTCTGTGTTGTGTCCCCAGTTAAATGGAAGTGGTCAAGTGAAAGTGCCCAGCCACTACCTGCCCACGCAGATGCTGGCGCCGCCACCTCCCCCCGGCATGCCCCGCTTGGCCGTCTCTCCTGACACCAAATCCACCACGACAACTACCGAGGGAGGGACGACCTCACCGACATCACCCAGTAAGCACCCCGCGGCGCCCACCCCTCTCCCCGGCCCGGCCGGCCCCCTCCTCTCGCAGCCCCCCAGATTCCCCCCCTGTCTCGGTGCTGCTTGGGGGTGTTGGTGGAGGTGGCCTCCCCGCAGCCGGGGAGAGGGCGGCAGCCGGCACACAATGAGTTTGCTGGGTCTCAGGCAGGTCGGAGCAGGCAGGGTTTGGGCAGGCGCTGTTGTGTCCCCAAAGCCAGGGGGTCCCGTGCTGGTCCCAGGGACCAGCCCGAGCCCCACATACCTCTGTGATGGCCAGGGGAGCAGGAGCGGATCTGCAGGGAGGCTCCTCTGAGACGATGGCCTGCCCAAACCCCCCTGGCACAGGCAGGGCTTGTGGGGGAGGCTGTCGCCTCTCTGTGCCTCAGTTTCCCTACCGGCTGGCAGCAGTGGTGCTGCTGGTGAGATGGGGACCAGCCAGCATGGTTGTGGTACTGGGACTGGGGACAGCGTGCCTGGCTGTGCTGCATGAGGCTGCTGTCCTCTCGCTGCCACGGGGGTCCCTGGCGCTGAAGACTCCAGTCTGGTCAGGTGCTGCGAAGCGGTGTGGGTGCAAGGACGGGAGTGCAGGCCTCCCAAGAGCTCTTGGCAGGAGGTGCCTAGGGGGCCTTTGTTAGCAGCGGTGGCTGGTGAGCTCATCCTTCTCTGTTCCACCTTGAGGGGCTTCGGGGCCTTGGCCAGGAGAATTTTGGAGCGCTGGGCCCAGGAGTGCAGAGGTGAGATGCTGGTGTTGCCCTGGGCTGGCATCGGGGCACACGCCACAGTGGTGGGACACTGTGCCACCACCATACTCCGCAAGGGGGCTGTCCCTGTCCCCATCCCCTTGTACCCGTGGGACACCTCCTGGTACCCCAGGAGGCTGCCAAGTCCCCACAGGGTCAAGTCCTGCCCAGGGGCACTGGCCCCAGGAGACAGGCCACTGCTGGGTGCCGCCAGGCTGCTGGTGATTGTCGCGGTTTCGTGGCGTGAAGATATTAAAGCCTCGTGGATCTGGACAGCAGTGCTCAGGGTGTTGTGGCTCAGCTGGCCATGGAGAGGGGACTGGGCAGTGCCAGTCCCCCTGGACTTGGGGAAGGATGCATGTGGGAGACACTGGCTGTTTCCAAGGGGCGCAGAGGCCAGCTGGCTCTGAGTCCCACTGCTGGACCCCCATCTGAGGGGTGGAGGTAGCAGCAGGGGGACATGGACGAGTGGAGCCGGTGGCTCCCGTTGCGCTCGCCCACGGCAGCTCTGCTCGGGAAGCTGCATCGCTGGCGTGGCCGGGGAGTGCCCGTCTGCGCCTGCAGCCCAGCGAATCTCGACCTCCCAGCCCACCAAAGCTGCCCCCCAGCAGGGCACAGGTACGGGTGGCATCGCCCCGAGCGCAGCATCCCCAGTTCCACTCTCCTGCGCAGCCAGGGACGTCACCCGGCCACCAGCTCCGGGCGCCCGGGACACCTGTCCCAGCAGCACCAGAGAGCAGGCTGGGCTCGGCCCGGGGGGGACGATGGCCGTGCCGCCAGCAGCCCCGTTAACGAGCTCTCGTTTGTTCCCCAGCCTACTCTGCACCAGGCACGCCCCCTGCGAACCGTTCCTTCGTGGGATTAGGACCAAGGGATCCTGGGAGTATCTATCAGGCACAGGTGAGAGTGGGGATGCTGCTGGGGGGACCCTCCTGCCCTCGCCCAGGGCACCACCACCGTGGCATCGCCGTGGGCATCTCCGCCGTGGGAATGGCTGTCGCAAGTGTCGCCGTCATGGGTATCGCCGCCATGGCGTTGCTGACGTAGGCTCCCCCAACATGGCATCGCTGCCATGGTGTCACCACTGTGGGCATCGCCACCATGGCCTTTGCCACAATGGGCATCACCATCGTGACATCAGTGCCATGGGTGTTGCCATCATGGGCGTGGCCCTTGCAGATATCGCCATCGTGGGCATTGCTGCTGTGACATAACTGACATGGGCATCCCTTCCATGCCGTTGCTGCCGTGACGTCGCTGCAGTGGCATCACTGCCATGGGTACTGGTACTGTGGGCATTACCCCATCAGCATCGCCGCTGTAGGCATCGCTGCCATGGGCACTGCCACCATGGCATTTCTGCTGTGGCCATCGCTGCCTTGACATCGCCTCTGTGCACACTGGCACCATGGGTATTTCTGCTATGGCATCCCCATGGATGTCAGCACTCGGCACCCTGTGCCGGGGCCTCGGGTGCTGATGGTGGCTCAGGGCCACTAAGGGTCCCCCAGGGCAGAGGGAGGTCACTGCGGTGCCCACGCTTGGCACCTTGCCCTCTTCTCACCAGGCTCTGGCTGTGCCCCACCTTATACCATGGCACAACCGGTCTGCCCAGTTGCCTACAGCATCCCCTAGTGAGGGCACTGGGGCCATGTGCCCCTCTCCGGGCGGGCACAGGCACCCTGCTCTCACCCGTCGCACCTGCCGGCCGCTCCTGCTGTGGCAGGGTGTAGCGTGCGCCTTTCCAGGGGCTTCTCATGACTCCTGGGTGTTTTTTAAGCAGCATTTCGCGCTCCAGCGCCATGCGCGGTGCCGCGGGGCCAGGGCAGAGGGTCCAGCACCTCTCCTCACTAGTGGTATGAGCTGGCCGTCCTCAGCGGTGCCTGCAGCGCCAGCTCCAGGAGGCTGCAGCTCTGCCTGGTGGGTGATGCCAGCGCCAGGGTGAGTGGGATGGACTTGTGGATGGCACCGTGCCAGGGGTGCCCCAGTACTCAGGGTGCTGAGCCATGCTGTGGGGCACCGAGAGGTGCTGTGCTTTGCCAGGGTGGGGACCGTGAGCTGTGCCAGGGGCACCCAAGGGTGCAGCGTTGTGACAGGATGCAAGCACTCAGGGGCTGTGAGCTGGGACACACAAGGGTGCTGTGCTGTAGCAGGGGGCAAACACTGGGCACCTGACTCTGACCACAGCCCCCAGCCTTAGTGTCCCCAGTCCCACATGTTGGCAGAGCACAGGGGGGTGTGCACCCCGAGGCCTTTGGGTCCCTAAAGAGGAGACGTGGGGGAGCCTGGGGGCTCTGCACCCCCAACATGCCAGGGGCCATGGCCGCTCGCAGCCCCGAGGTCCCTGTGCGTGTGTGTCCAGTCACACTGCAGGAGCCTCCCCAGGGCTTGAGACTGCTCTGCAGGGGGAAACCGAGGCCCGGGGGAAACACAGGGGTGTCCTGCACCCCGGGACAGGGCAGCTGAGACCTGTTGCGCTTGGGTTGTGTGTGGAAGGGCTAGAAAGGGTTAAGGGAAATGGTGGCCCCAAGCTGTCTCGTTGCCAACGGAAACCAGACATGAGGTAATTGGGGACGAACTTGAACTTGGGGCTGGGGGGGCAGACAATGGGAAGGTGGCAAGGGGCCACTCCGCACACTCCCCAGCCCCACCAAGCAGCACCGCTCCCCGGGGAGCGTTGCCTTCGCCATGGGGGTGCAGAGGGACTGGGCCACTACGAGGGACACGGGTGGCCCTGGTGCAGAGGATTGACAAACTCGGTGCAGGAATGGGGGTGCCAGCCCCGTGAGGGATAGCGAGGCGAGCTGAGTGGGGTGACAGTGTGGGGACAACTACCTCAGGGTGGGGGGGACATGCTAGGGGACAGAACGGCTCTGTGGCATGGGGCACTAACACCAGCTTCTCTCTTCTCTCCCGGCAGTCCTGGTACCTGGGATAACCGCCACCGTGCCGCCCCTTCGCCTCCCTTCTCCTCTGCTTTAGGCACCCCCAGAGGAACATCCCGGTCCCCGAGCACCAGGCCCAGCCTTGCGGTGACGACGGAGAGTGCGGACTCACGACGACGACGACGACGACGACAACAAGCAAAACCCACACCCAAAAGAAAGAGCGAGGGAAAGGAAGATGGAAAAGGGTCAAACTTTTTTAAAAAGGAAAAAAAGAAAAAAAAAAGGAAAAAAAGAAAAAAAAAGAAAAAAGAAAAAATCAAACAACCAAACAAAACAACAACCTATCCCAGGAGGACCTTCCCCCCACCCCGGCGATGCACCATAAAACAAAGCAGCAGAAAACAAAACAAAACAAAACAAAAAACAGGAGAAAAATAAAAAAACACTATTATTTGCCCCGTCGGCTGGCGCCACGCCAAGACCTGACACAACTCGTGCCAGCAATGCCTCCCGGAGCGGCAGCGGGGCTGTGACGCCAGAGCCCTGCCGGCCACTCGCCAGAGGGTCGGATATGCAAACAGCTCTTGACTCTCTCATTCTTGCCTCTCTGTGAGTAGAACCCACCCCCCTCCCCCCCTCCCCGCCGTTCCCCCAGCCCCACGCAGATTCTTGGAGGGCCCCAGGGCCAGGGTGTGCGCAGCTTCGGGGGGTGGGGGGGTGGGGGACACGGCACAAGCACCTCTCGCAACTGATTCGCGATCGACGCGGCCACACTCGCTGCCGGGGCTCTGTGATGCTCGGCGCCCGTGAAGGCGTCTCGGGGACGCGCGATGCCGCGCTGCGGTGACGCGGTGGTGACACGGTGGGCTGGCTCGGCTTGACCCGAGCGGGTCTCACAGGAGGAGAGGGCTTGTGGCCTCGGAGGGTGCGTGGGTACGGCTGGAGACGGTCGCGGTAACGGTGGCACCCCGATGTCCACGGGGACGCTCCCGCCACGGCCCCGGTGGAACCCGGGCTGCCACCGTCGGGCCGGGGGACCCGTCGCCATCTCTCTGCAATGCCTTCCTCGCCCCGCGGCGTGCACCGGTCTGTCCCCACGTGTGTCCCTGTGTCCCCCTGCGTGTCCCCGCGCCGGGGGGGTGTCCGTGAGGCGTGCGTCTGTGTGTCTGAGCTATGCATTCCTGTGGACAGGTACCAGGTGGCTGGTGAGGAGAGGGTGCGCTCGTGTTGCACATTTTGTAGGAAATGCACTTTTAAGAGGGAATCCTAAAAAAAAGAAAAAAAAAAAGAAAAAAAAAAAAAAAAAAAAGAAAAAGAAGAAAAGAGAAGAGAAAAAAATATAACAAAAAAAAAGGAGGAGGAAGAGGAGGGAGGAGGAGCCCCTGGCACAGGCTCGCTGAGACGGATGTTTTGGGCTGTTTTGGGTTTGGTTGAGATTTTTTTAATACAAAAGGATGGAGAAAAGGAGCCCGAGCCCAAGGGAGGGCGAGGGCAGAGTCAGCCCCACAGAGCCCCCGACCCGCGTCAAGTGCCTGAACTGCGGCGGGGAGGGGTCCCGGGACCCCCGGAGGAGCCCCCGGCCGGGGGCAGCGCTGGAGGAAGCACCCAGAGCAGTCTCTGTCCCGCGCGACCGCGGCGTGGCCAGGAAGGGGACGCGAGGACGTGGCAGTGCCTTAGAGCAGAGGGACCCGTGCGGCGGCCGCGGCGAGGAGGAGGAAGACGAAGGCACCCGGCGTCTCCAGCGAGATGGTGATGGCCACGGAGGAGTTCCCAGGCGTGTCCTCGGAAGGACCCCAGGGAGCCCACACCCCAGAGCACCCCCCACGGGCCATGACGGAGAGAGAAGCCACCGTGGGATGTCCGGGAACAGTAGATGCTACCGAGGCCACCGCCGCCACCCACCTGGCCCCCTCCTCCTCTGGCACCCAGAGCCGCCCCGAGAACCACCGGCATCGCATCCCCCATCCCACCGGCCCCCCAACCCCACCCCCCCGCTGCCCACCCTGCCCCGGGACGGCACCGCGAGGCCGGATCCTGCCCGCCCACGGCGTGGCACCGGGGAAAGGGCTGATGCAGGAAATCTCGGGAGACAAACAAAATAATCAAAAAGGACAAGAAAAGGAGACAACCCATGAAAAAAAAAAAAAAGAAAATTAAAAAAAAAAACCAACAAAAAAAGCGCTTGGCGGAGAGGGAAACCATTTTTTTTTTGATTTTTTTAAAGCTCTCAGAAAAGAAACACATGAAAAAAAAAAAAAAGAAAAAGACAAAAAAAAAAAAAAGACAAACTGCATGGTGCTTTAACAGGATCTGGTGACCTGGCTCAACCCAGCCGCGGATGGCTGATGCTGTGCATGGCAGACTGTATTAACCGGCTCTACCTTCCCCCTTCAGCAAAAGAGAAAAAAGAAAAAAGAAAAAAAAAAAAAAAAAAAAGAGGAAAAAAACCCAACAAAAAAAAAAATCTGTAAAAAAGAAAAAAAAAGCCCGTAAAAAAAAAAAAAAAAAAACAAGAAAAAAAAAAACACC
>JANIJG010006424.1:29965-40298 GCA_024611175.1 Megaceryle torquata | reverse complement strand
AAAAAACAAAACAAAAAACCCACAAAAAATCCCCACAAAAACTATGAAAAAATACAACTACTTGAATATGAAGATTATTTCATTTACATTCCCCTCTCCTCCTCTCTCTTCTACTTCTTTGGGGTTTTTTTTCTGTTGAGAAAGGTATTTCCTGCTCTTATATGTGGACAAATTCTCTTAGCATCAAATTGAAGAATTATGTTATATCTTATACAACAAAAAAAGGCTTTTGAATCCCAAATAACTGTGCTTCATTTTGGTAGAGCTGCATGAGCACTATTTTAAAACCATGTCTGTAGGCTTCTTAAAATCTTTCAAACTGCTGTGATGTGATGTTTAAGAACCTTGTGTGTTTTGGTTTATCTGAGAAGCAGGAGGTTCTTTACTGCAATCTTAATTATTACCTGAAAAAAATTATCCAGCTGAGAAAAGTGAATGAAAGACTATCTTTTGGAATTTTCTATCATGTGGAAGAAAGAAAAAGAGAGAGTGAGACCATTTATGTAATAAAATTAAAGCAAGATGGAGGCAAAATTTTTAAAAGCTTTTCTTAATTTTAGAAGTCTTGAAACTGGCTAGTGGCTTGTTTTGAAAGTCGCAATTTAAAGTCCTGCTTCCATGATATTCAAGCTGTTGTGACTTCAGAAGAATCAAATTTTATATAAACTGAAGTAGAGATTGGAGTCTCCTGGGTTAATTATACTGTAGATGTTACAACTAAGATAACTTCCTCAGGTGCTTTTCAAGTCCTTTGAAGAGAGCATGATCACAGAATCATATAATGGTTGAAATTGGAAAGGACCTCTGGATGTCATCAGGTCCAACCACTCTGCTTAAGGAGGGCCACCTACTGTTAGCTGTCCAGATTGCTCCATAACCTCTCTGAGCAACCAGTACCAGGGTTCAGTCACCCTCACAGTGAAAAAGTGGTTTGTGATGTTCAGAGGGAACCTTCTGTGTTTCAATTTGTGTCCATTGCCTCCAGTCCTGTCACTGGACACCACTGTAAAGAGCCTGTCTCTCTCTTCTTTACACCTCCGTGTAGGTATTTATATACATTGATAAAATCTGCCCAAGTATTTTCTTCTCTAGACTAATCAGTCCTATCTCCTTATCTTTTCTCACTGGAGAGATGTTCTAGTCCTAAAATCATGTTTGTGGCCTTTCACTGGACTTCCTCCAGTATGTCCATGTCTCCATTGTACTTAGAAGCCCAGAACTGAACAAAGAGATCCAGGTGTGGACTCATCAGTGCTGAGTAGAAATGTCTTTCTGTTGGCAGGTAAGTAATAACAGTAAGTGTTATTAATAGTATTCATAGTGTCAACACTATGAAGCTAATTACAATTTTAATTGTGAATCAATGGATTTACGGTTTGCATGATGGGTGCCATAATGACAATTTTTTACTATCTAGTCACAGATTTTTTTTTTTTTTTTTTAATGAACCAAATTCTAATTCCAGCTAATTATACATGGGCAAGGGAACATGCTATTTTTTTTTTTTTTTTTCATTTGACAGGGACAAAGTATTGGATGTTTCTGTGACAACAAATCTCTTTAGTAACTGATCATACCTAATTTTCTGGAAAAGATGGGTCGTCCAGGTAATGCAATAAAAACATTTAAAAAATGTCAGCATTTTCTTCCCTGTATCTACACATGGCATCTACTAGTCATACATTTACTAAAAGCGATACATGCTTGCTACCAGATGTTTGAGTGAATTGATTTGAACAAAGCAATGTTCCTAATAAAGCAGTTATAACTTTGTGGTTCTTTTGATGGCTATGATATTGCTAATTAAAACAATATTTCATTTTCTCACATTACATCAATGATCACAACACAAAAAGATGTATAAGCATTTTAAGTACCACTACTTACTGGCTTTAAATGTGCACATACTTTTAAAGGACAAGTAAAAGAAGTAAAAGGCAGAATTTGCTATGTGAAACTTTTTGTGGTATGTCAGGGTATTTATCCTGAAAAGCTCATTTTGGAAAGAAAGCACATAAACCAGCATTATATCTTAAATCCTCCAAGCACCTTTAGTGCCCAATTAAGAGACCATGAACTGAACAGTCACATGTCTCTGAAATTATTGTTTTCCTGAGGACTGATTATACATACTAACAAGCCTTAGGAGGCTGAAACCACATTTTATTTTTAAATAAGTAGAATTCTGATTGCAATGTTAGATATTCATTTTGATACTGTATGTTTATGAATGCAAAGTAGAACATAAATGGGAAAAAATTATTAAAGTATTATTGAGAAAAAGTAAGCAAAAAGAAAGTACAATAACTCGGGGATGCCAGGATGTGGTGATCTATAAGAATGCAAAAACTCTAAATGAGAACAGATGTGAGTTGGCAGGGTAATAGACTAATAGGATGAACAAAGAATAAGGAAAAAGAGAAAACTAAGTTCAATTAGAAATACTTAAGTGTAATTTGGGAATAATTTTGAGAGATCTCATCAGAAACCAAACAAATTTACTTGAGATTCCTTTAGAAGATTGTATAATTGCAATTATTTTAAATCAGTCAGAACTAAACTTTTGTAAGTGATATTAAATTAGTATATCATGAAATTTTAATAAAAGTCAGAGAAAATATCCATGGCCCCACAAAACAGGTTGCTAGCAAGCAGTAACTGTAGAGAAGATTCCTTGTTCCATCATGCCCACTTTCCTGTTAAAATACAGCTGTGTAAGTAACATGTGTGTGAATAATTAAATTGTATTTATTTAACTTTCATCATGTGCTCTACCTGTATCATCTAGGAACAGTATTCAGTACTGAATATTATCAAAGCACATCTTACTAGGTTTTTATACATCAGTTAGGACTTGACCCACACTGCTTAAAACCAGGCAACAGTATGTTCAAACTAATTACCATATACACAAATTTGTGATCATAACAGCCCAAACACTCCCTGACACAGTCTAGGTGACTAACATTTGACTTGTGCCCTCCTGTTTGATCCAAGAGTTGCTTGTGCACATGGTTCTGACTCTGCCTTCTCAGAAATACCCTAAGACCTACTAGTCAACCATCTTCATAATTCTCAAAGGTCATTATAAAAGAGAGCCTTAGAACAAATAAATGGATACTCAAATAAGTGGATACTCAGGGATTAAGACTCAGGTGTGAACTGAGAAGCTAAAATATTTGTACAGATATACACTCTAATATACTGGTTTCTAAATCCTTTAAGCTGTAATGTACAGAAGAATACTGTATACTATCATATTAGTAATAAACTGAACACTGGTACTAATGTGATTTTGACTGGGGCCAAATTCAAGTGCAGAAGATTCAAGCAAAGCTCACCCACTAACCAGACAACAGTCCCTAGCACATTATACACACTAGACTAGACGTAGTCTTACAGTGTGCTTATATTCACAGATCTCAGGCTGCTCATTAGAGTCCCTTAGTTATGCAGATTGACTGATAAGAATCTTAAATATAATATCAAGATTGTGTATCATCCTCCAACACATCCAAAAACGTATACTGTCAGCAAAGTTTATGGAACATTTCAGTGAAGTATTTTAGCATAGTTCTAATAACAGAAGCTTTTAAAGCGAGACCATGTTAGGTTAGGTGAGGAGAAGCTCATCTGCACACACAAAAGAAGGCACAGAGAAACAGTGGCAGGAGCAGTAACTTGATTAATAACCTTGTCCTTGATGCTCCCAAGCCCACCACAGGAGAGTCACCACAAACCCACAAGAGCACAAGAACTCAACAGCAAAAACCAGGCAGGAATCCAAATTGCAGACTCCAAAAGAATGAATGCCTTGTCTGAGCCCCTGCCTGGGCTCTCCCAGCAGAGTTATCAGCCCCATTGACAACACATGAAACCCATCAGGATAAATCATCAGAAGCAGCTCTCCAGAGCACCTTTTGGAATAAAGGACATTACTACCCAGAGATGTGAGACACATGATGAGATGTAGGAGAAAAGCATTTTGGGATTGAACAGAACTGATTATAGAATCCTTAAAGGAGACACCAAAAGTGGGAAAAGGGAGAGATTTAGGTGATTTGGGCAGGAGCAAGTATGGAAAATAGGCTGATGGAATGAAATTGTCCATTTGCATGAAGCAAGACTGGTTAGCACGCTTGTTTGTCCATGCCCTGTGACTGATCACTGCAGTCTGTCATGTCTCCCCATTAAAATCCACCTTTGGCTATTTCTGGTAAGGGGCTCTTTGTGGATGTATGTGCACAGAGGTCTGTGCTGCCAGCAATAGAAGTGAATGAGTGCAGGTCTGTGATGAGTCTGTGACCACTACTGGAGGGAAGTCAAGTCAAGCTACCTGGTAAAAAAACTTGGGAGCTAAGGAGGAATGTAGATTTCTAAGGGCCAGCTCTGACACCTATAAGCCTTTAAGAGGTTATTGGGATCAGAAGAGTCTTGGCCAGCTGTGTATGTGTGTGAGACAGCCTGCACCAGCAAGGGGCTGCAGCCTTGGGTAATCATATGGGGATTATGGGAGACTGGGATCCAGGTCTAGCTACTAGGCAGACAGAGTGTCAGCTGCTGGAGTGATTCAGTTTGTAAATATGTGTAAATGTAGAGGCTTAGGAGAGACCTTATGGCTCTCTATAACTACCTGAAAGGGAGTTGTAGCGAGATGGCGGTCAGTCTGTTCTTCTATGTAGCAAGCACCTCAAATTGTGCCAGTGGAGGTTTAGATTAGATATGAGGAAAAATTTCTTCACCGAAAGGGTTGTAAAGCACTGAAACAGGATGCCTAGGGAAGTGGTGGAGTCATCATCCCTGGAGGTAAAGATGTGTCACTTAGGAGCATGGTTTAGTGGTGACCTGGTAGTGCTCAGTTAACAACTGGACTTGATCTTTAAGCTCTTTTCCAACCAGAACGAATCTATGATTCTATGATGCTATATATATTCTCTGTACTGGATCTCCATCCTGCTCATCCAGAGAGGGGAGCAGGGTGAAGCCATCAGTACTGTCTGTGTTCATATGACCATGTGTCTGTCTGTGATCTGTGTTGCTGTCCATGTGTACTCACATGCATGTGTGTGTATGTGTGTATATACCATGAACTATCAATACACATTAGCCTCACTGATGGACAGATTAGAGGACCAAGTGGTACTGGGAGTGGGCCCTAGAGGAGGACTTCCTGAGACAGGAGGTCCAGTAGACATGGTGAGGTGGTGTGCTCTGCCCTACCATCTGCCTCCACTGCTCATCATAGCCACCAGGGGAGGTTGCGATGGCTGCATCCATCTTGATCTGAACTTTGGGGAATATATATCAACATGGTATCTGAGGGCTGTCTGGAACAGTGACCTAACTGTCTTGCTGCTATGCAAATATGACTATAAGTCAATCATCTTACTTCATAAATAATGGACAGCCTAGGGCCAGTTGAGCTCTCCTGCATGGCAGCAGGCTGCAAGCCAGGATCGCCCCTTGAGTAGAGATGCCTCTCAAAGTTATTCCTTGAGGTTAAGAAATTCCTTGCCCCAACAGACTCTTGGTAGGTGATTAGTAGCATGCTAAATTCTGAAATCTTATCGAAATGATATAGAGGATTGAATGTGCATCTATAATCCTCTAGATGTAAACTGTTGACCACAAACCTTGTTAAACCACTGTCACATTTACCATTGAATTTTGTTAACTCTTATGTCAAGAAAAGTGTATTTTTGCTTTCCTCTTAGAAGTGTGTCACTTCATTCATGACATGAGGGAGGAGAAATCTAGGTTCCCAAGCTTATATGATTGGGTAAGCCCCAAAGCCTAAAAAAGCAGGTATCAGGTGCTAAAGAATATGATGGGCTATTTTTCTTTATTAGACTACGCCATGCCTTCTGCAGAACTGAAACCTTGCAGAGCAATCCCCACAGAAGCAGCAGGCTTTATGTGATATTTTGACCATTCCGTAAGAGTAGCATGTGCTGAATTATAAATTAACTGTATCAAGGGAATAATGATTAAAAAGCCTTTGTAAATAAATTAAAAGATAGTTTTCCATTAACAGGAGCAACATTTTAGTTCATACACACATCACTATAAAAATATTGCATTTTGTAACATGAGTATTTTCACTGTTGGTGCATTTCATTTTTAGCTTTGTTCTTTGCATACCCTTGAAGACCTATCCATATTTTAGACTATTTTATAAGCAGCTGCGGAACAGTGTAGCTCTTCAGTTGCAATGATTGGCCATGTTACATGTCATGCTATTTGTAACTGTTCATAAATGTTTGTGCAGATGGATCTATCTTCCTGCTGACAGAATTTGCTGTCCCTTCCTCTAAGTGAAAAACAGTTTAAGGCACATCCTTAGCATTTTCATTGCCAACTGACTATATGAAAGGATGTGATAGACTACCCTACAAATGCCTTGGAGCACATGCCTCATCTAACAGTGTACAAGCAAAGTCTTTGAACCATGTGCCTTCTCAGTAATTTCATTCTTGAACTACATCAGACAGCTCCCTCAGTACATTGCTATTTATGGATCTTATTCTGAGGCACTTAATCCCTCACTGAATTAGAATGACCACCTTACTGACTATGGAGCACATTTTTGCAACTTCTCTAGATCTGCTTAGCATAGGAAAATATTCCTTTGCCACGAGTTAAGAGTAGATGCAGTTCATTCTTTAATGTAGTTAAATGGCTACTTCGAAACACAAGGGTTTAAAATATTCTAGTAAGAAATATTCAGTCATTTAGTAATGAAAATATCCTGTGGCATGCGCATTTACCTGATGAATCTCCTAATGAAATAGATATTCCATACAAACAAATAATATCTGGGCTTCTTTCAGTTTTATATTTTGATTTATGTCTATTTTTATGACATAGTTAAAAAGACATTATTTTTTTGAGTAGTGATTAAATCAAATTACAGTAATCTTAAATAATATCAAAATATTATTAAATTAAGTCTATTATTCCAGAGAGTGTATCTTTATTGTATTCCTTTCAATTCTGGGGTTCTTTTTGTTCAGTTGGGGTTTTTTTTTGTTAATTTTTTATTTTTTTCCTTTGTCATCTTTTTTATGTAGTTTCTCACCACTTGTGTTTCAACAGAATCTTTAATAAATGCTAAGTACCAAGTTTCATCATACAGGACACATTTTCTAATTTGAAGAATGTATCATTAGCATATGTGTTAACACATTCATAAAGACATAGAGGTATTAAATATCTTACAGTTTCTCCCTGGTACTATCGTGTTAGAAGGTATTAACTTAGAATTTAATAAATATTACTTACTGTAGAAAAATAATTTCAATATCAGGCATACTTGTTAAAATCCTTTAAACAAGATAATAAGCATTAATGTTTTACAGAGAAAATTCTCTTCATTCCTGAATCTTCAAAATTGTATTCCCTATGATGATAATTCAGATCTACATCTATATTTTCAAAACGTTTCTGGACTATGAAAATGAAGTGATTGAAAACTCTTCTAAAGAGTTTTCAAGTCCAAAACAGATTTTTTTTAATAAATATCTATGGTTTGAAAAATATGAATTCTGTCTAAATCAACAGTCATATAATTTTTAAAGGGAGTTTAGTTGTCAAAGGTAAAATAATTTTATTGTAATGCTCTTAAGTATGTCTAATAAGGTTTTACTAATATTTGGTACATAATTCAAGAGCTTTCTTTTTAGCAATGTAAAGAAACTCCTGACAGTATTTTGTTACTTACATAACTTAAGGCCAAGTCTTTAATTATCAGCTCTTGTTTCTTGGTCACTTAACAACAATAAAAATGTTGTAGTTTTGATCCAGGCAAGATGTGTTATTTTTTTACTGATGAATCTTGAAAAAAAATGTTATTTGACTTTGTTGACAAAAATTATTTACTTGGATGACTGTTTTGAACTACTCCTAAGCATCTTTTTATTTTCTTAGAAAAAAAGCTTTTTTTTTTTTTTTTTTTTTTTTTTTTTTTAGTTTTAGAAACAATGCTTGGATTTCCTTGTATCATCATATCATCAGCTTTATTTTCATGTAATCATGGGTTTACTATCCTGTCAGTGGTAACTAGGTTGTTGGGGTTTTTTTCTACCTTTTTCCTTTACAAGATACAGTTAGCCTTTTGGAAATTATTGCTCTATTTACTGAATCATGCAAGGTCATATCTCTACTTTGCCCTGGAAACATGAAGTTTCTTCCTTATAGGCACTATATCTTTGCTTTTTGAAAAAAAATTTTATAATGGCAGTCACTGTCACATTGATTAAATCAATTATAAGTATGTAAATAATATGTAGATGTGACCTTGATTCACGATAGCTTCATCTGCTTAGATTCCATATACATTAGACCAACAAACGTGCTATATACTATATAAAATATTATGATAAACATAAGTGATTAAACAATCCTTTAATACCAAAACTTGTATGTGTACAAGGTGATCATATGGCAGTATAGCTTTCCTGAGAGTAAATTTTAAATATACCACTTCACACATTTGTGATGGTTGAAATAATTGATGCAAAAGTCACAAAACCAAAATCACTTGATCCTGAAAATGATAGCTAAAGCTAATAAATGGTTCTTTAAAGTCAAATATACTGAACTTGACTTCACATATAATTTGTTTTGGGGAAAAGAAACTTTCTTATAAAAGACTGTCATTAATCCCCATTTCTAATTTTCTGTTTGCACTGCCTATGCAAATTCAGCTGTTGCATTGCATTTTATGAAAATTCTCCAGACTTTTAGCAACATTTTTAACATAAATTTGAGAGAGATTTTTTTTTTTTTAAACTCCCTCCTCTTTGGCCTTGGGCTAACAGGTCAAGGAGACAAGGCCAAAACCATCTCTTTCCATTTCTGCTTTACAACTCTGAAATACTGCTTCCGCAGACCCCTCGTAGGAATTTAAATCCTCCCTATGTGCTGAAGTCTATCTCAGTTTATACTTCCAGATATACTTGCCTGGTCCTTGACTAGTCTCTCTGACAAACAGTACTCAGACATCCTTTGTGACAAAGTTCCTAGATGTTATATCCATAATATATAGTGAACCTCTTTAGAATTTTTCTTGTCCAAAACACAAGCAGAAAAACAGAGTATAGAAATATATTTTCATGGGGGAAAGAAACAAGCAAACAAATAAAACCAAACCAAAACAAATAAACAAATGAAGCCATAAGAGTGTTTTATATTTTAGATGTACAATTCTGGGTACATTTTGAGACCATAATAACATATATTAATTTGTGAACTTATTGTTTGCTTCTATTAGGTTACTTTGGCTTAAGTTCTACATTAAAGATGGAAGTTTTTTGTTGTTATGAAAGTTATTAATAACTATTACTTTTTACAATATCTATGATATCCCAGGGGAACCTAGGAGCACCTCAGATACCTGCTGACCCTGAATCCAGATGGAGTCCAGATATACACCAGCATCCCCCTAACTGTAGGGAGTGGGAGAGGGAGAAGATGAAAGCATTATAGCAGCCACAGTGGTAGACCACCTCACAGCCTTCAAGTCACTCCCAAATTTGAATGCCTTTTTCTGAACCTTTCATTGTCACTTCCCTAATGCACCACTGTTTCTACAACATAGTATGACAGGACATGTTAGCATCTTTTTCACGGACAAAAGAACACCATCAATATTTCCAGTGTGTACTTTGCAGAAACAAATGAAATGTCTTTCCATAATCCCTGTAATGTTCTCCTTAATTTACATTAACATGTAGTAATATGCAGAATAAGGAAACAAAAGAATTTAATACTTTAAATATTCAAATTCAGTGAACATTAAGTTGGGGAAGAACAATCATTTTATGTAACTGTGGATATAGCTAGTACAACTAGTAGAAAATTAAAACATACCAAGAAAAATATAGAAAAACCTGCACATATTCCTACTCTTCATATTAACCTGACTTGACTATTTTTCCCTTGATATTGATAGACACATTTTTTAACTTGTTTTTTTTTCACAGAACCATCTAGGTTGGAAAAGACCCATGGGATTATCGTGTCCAACCATTCACCCTACTCCACAAGTTCACCCCTAGACCATATCCCCCAACACTACATCTAAGCGATTCTTAAACACCTCCAGGGATGGCGATTCAACCACCTTCCTGGGCAGCCTATTCCAATATCCCACCACTCTTTCTGTGAAGATTTTTTTCCTACTGTCTAGTTTAAAGCCCTATCAATCAGCCCTGCAATCTCCTGTGCAAAGACTCTCCTCCCCCTTTTTGAAAGGTGCCCCCAATGAGAAGCCAGCAGGTCTGGTGCTGTATAAGTCATCCCATTGTCAAAGAACCCAAAATTGTTATGGTGA
>JANIJG010006424.1:0-11292 GCA_024611175.1 Megaceryle torquata | reverse complement strand
CTCTTCTCTTCTCTTCTCTTCTCTTCTCTTCTCTTCTCTTCTCTTCTCTTCTCTTCTCTTCTCTTCTCTCTTTTTTTCACCATATTCTTATGCAGAACTTCTAGAATACAATAAAGACAGAAGACTATCATGTTTTACATGTAGTACTTAACGTTTGTTTATGTTTGGTTTTGGTTTTTTTTTTTTTTTTTTTTTTTTCTAATTTAAAATAGAGAATTTCACTTTAAGAATACTGTCACATTTTAAATTCTATGTTCTGTTATGGACAAAAAGCTCTACAGCCCTTTTATATGGAGACAAACATTTAACCTCCAAATCAAAATACAGGAATTATCATTCAGATAGTGCCTAATTTTGACTGCTTTACTTAGTAATTATAAAAGCTTAGAAGGCTTTCTTTGTGATTTTATTGTATTGGGATTGAAAGGTTAAGGAAAATTTCCTGCCTTCTGTACACAGAGAGAGGAAGTGATTTGCTGCTTTGATTGCCCCAACAGGAGATAAATGAGAAAAAGAATAAACTGGATACTTTCCAATTTCACTGTTCTCATAATTTGGATTGATGGTTTAAACATGGTGGGATTTCAGATTTTTGATCTTAAGATTTTCCAACCCTTTCCTCATTTGACCTTGCTATATATTGGGATGTAACCTCTTTGGCTCTGCCTTTCGTGTAGTTTTCTACATATACTTACTTTAATGGCAAAATGTGTTTTCATTTTATAGCCATACAATGACAAATGGCTTAATTTATGCTCCCTGCCAACATTTAAGCAGGTAACTTGCAAACAGTCAGCTCAGCAGATGGAAAGGCAGGTAAACATATCAGTTAATCTATGGAAAATGCAATCAGAATAGATGGTAACTGGAAAGCTGCTGAGACAAATGTGAAGCAGTGATTTTCCCATACAAATATTAGTCTTCTCTAATTTCATTTACTGCTAACTTAATTAGCTGTGAAGTAGGCTTATAAAATCTATGTTACCAGAGTAGTTAGTTCATAGTAAGTATTAGCATGTTTAAACAGAGGTCACTGCAGTCAGAATAAAGTTTAATCAAAGCTAAACCTTTTTCTGTGAAGAAAATTTCAGCTTTAAGTGAATAATTTTCAAGAAAGCCACAATATGTTAGTGTCTGCAAATATAAACAGTCAATGTCTGTTTGATTTTGGAACATATTTTCTCTATTCACAATTTAGAAAGTAAAATAGTAATAACACTAAAAAAAGTATTGAAATTCAGCCAGTTTTACTTATGCTGAAGAGAGTGACACATTTCTCCTAATTGGTGAGGCATTGAAACAGACTGCCCAGGGAGGTAGTGGAGTCACTATCCCTGGAGGTGTTCAAAAACCATATAGATAGGGCACTTCAGGACATGGTTTAGTTGTCATGATAATGTTAGGTAGATGGTTGAGCTCGATAATCTTGGAGGTCTTTTCCAACCTTAAAGAATCTGTGATTTTGTGATTCTATACCTTATTTTCCCTTCTCTAGTAACAGAGGTGGAAAATATTTTTGTTATACCAGAAGAAAAAAAATCTTTCTACTTTTAATTTCTGTTTTTAAAGAGCTTGTACTGAATAACTGAAATAAATAATGTTTTAATAATAGAAAACAATTATATATTTCTGTATGAAATTTTCATACAAATTTATTTTGAACTGTGCCTGTCATCATCCATTCAAACCAACAAAATATTACAGATATAAATTTTAAGTTTATCTGATAGGAATATGGAGGCAATGCATTTGCAAATGACTGTTGGTGGCAATTGTAGTAAGATCAGTGCAGAGTACAGTAATATAAAAGTTGCATGGATTCATCAGGTCTTGTATATTATTCCCTATAAATCTCCTTCTGTTTTTATGCAATAGCTGATGCTTTCCATAAACATTATCATTAGTCTTCACATTGGTTCATTTCTGTTTTTTCAAGACTTAAAACATTTCTAAATACCTCATTATGAACCAGCAAAAGGTCAGTTGCAAATTAAATGCTTTGAAAATAATGAGGGAAACATGTCAGAACTTTATTTATCTTCATTTCTTCAAGACAGGCAAACATAATGAAAGAAATGGACATGTATTTGTTATACTTAGTTTCTAGCAAATAGGACATTTTAGCTGACTAAAGAAAATCATGTACAATAGCCATACTTTGTCTTGGGAATTTGCTAACAATAAAGGGTTTATTTTAGTTTGTATAACAGACTACACAGTTTACTTCATCATAACACACTGTGCAAGATCATAAAGTGAGATTTAATTTCAAAACTAACAAAATAAACCATTATTAATAATAGGTTGAAGTAACAATATAAGAAACCTAATATGTTTGAATTCTACAGATTTTAGTTATCCAACCACAGAGTTTTAAAGTAGTATATTGCACTCACAAATTCCTGACAGTTGAGGGATTTTTTTTAATTTTTTTTTTTAAGATATCTCCAGTTAGGTAACAAAAGCAAAGAAAAATCTTAGTTTTAGAAAAGTTTTCCCTAATATACATACAACAGGGATAAACCAAATATGAACATGGAGACTAAAGTACATAAAATATTGATTTGATTTATTAGATTGGTAGGGATTTTAATTTTAATAAGAAAATTAATACTACTGAAATTAATTTCTTTCTCAGAATAAGCATTTCTTAAGTGAGTAAGGAAAAAATTTATATCTGAACCTTGTACTAACAGCAAAAAAATATTTGAACAATATGATGTGGGAAAAGCATTGGACTCATGAGACTGACATATGATTTCTAGTGAAATTTGTCCACAGCAATTCATAGTTGTGAAATTACATATATGGAAAAAAGAGTGCTTCCCATCTATATTCCCTCTACCCACCTGCCCCACCCCTACCACCTATGGGGAAAATTTAATTATGAGTAAATTTATTTTTTGAGAAAAGGATTAAATTTTGTAATTTCAGAGGTACTCTTTTCACTGTTGATGCAACTTGCTATTAAGGTAAGGTCTTTCTATGCAAGAAGACAATCATGTTTTAAATTGTATTGAAACAGCAAAGATGATTTTGCTCTCCCGTATTTCTTTGATTTAACCTGAATTGTTAAGCTGTTGGTTTTAATTAATCCCAGGTCAGTAGTGACTGAATTTTATTGTTAATTGAGGGCCTGTAAGAATGAATTTCATTGCCACAGAGCACTTCCCAAGGGGTAACTATGCACATATCCTAAACAGTAATTATATTTCATGCTAGCTGCCAGTCAATCTGGCAGTTTTGTCAGAGGTCATGAATTGAAATGATGTGAGTAGAATCCAAGTTACATTTGTTCTTATTTATTCATAAAAACTGTGAATCAGAACATGTTTTAAACTATAGAATTATTCTTAGGTCTGCATTTGGGGCTCTGTTTCCTCTGCGTGTGGTCCACTTGGCCTGCCCTTGTAGTTCTAGCCAGCTAGAAAGCCCTGCATTTTAGAATTGTCATACAAAATAGAGATAGGAAAGAATGTTGAGAATGTATATATACATTGTGAAGAAGAACAGATTTGGTAAATGACAGGTTTTCCTCCTTCAATTGCTTCATTAGCAGAGACACGTAGTCACTTTCAAATCCTTTAAATCCTCTAAGAAAGAGCTTGTGAATAGTTTATGTGCCAGACCTATTGTTCATGATTGATGCTAAAGTATAGTAACAAGAAATCACATCTTCACAGAATCACAGAATGTTAGGGGTAGAGAGTCTGACCATTTCCCTCTGATGTTTCCAACAGTTCCTTCTTTGCCTCTGATACCTGACTTTCTGACTCTCAGCAAAATGTCTGCAAGCTGCAGGATCCTATGGGATCACTATGGCCATCAGATTCCTTCTCCCATCACATACTACAATGTCTCAATGTCTCAAAACTTGTTTATCTGAATATGCAATTCATTTCCACACCAACTCACATGACTAATCCCTTCAGTGGCAAATAAACAATAAAAAATGCATGTAGTCCATCACTAAGACCCTTAATAAAAGGAACTAATTCATGAAGCTAGAGAACAAGTAGCAGAAAATGTTTTCTCTACCTTATTCAGCTGGTGAAAAATATTGAAGCAAGAGTACTGTATGACTTCTACATGCATACAGAAAAAGAAAAAGGTGTTGCTGGACACCTCTGTGGACACTGAGAGCCAGAAGAATCTCTGACTAACTAGTATACGTATACCTACAGTATATTTACTGAAAGAAGAGGTATAAATGTTTCATGTCAGAGTAATAATCTCTGTAAGCTTTCTGTTGTTAGTTTTTGAGCTTAGTCCATCTCTGAATGCAGACCACCTCTGAATGAAAAAGAGGAGTGAAGTCAAAGGCACAGTTGCCAACTGAACTTCTGTGCTGGTTTTGGCTGAGATAGAGCTAATTTTCTGCATAGCAGCTTTTATGAGGCAAGTGACCCTAGTTACAATTATATTCTTAAACAAAGCTTATAGAATTTATGGTAGGGTTTCCTTTTTGTTGTTTCAGGTATGGGAAAGGGAAAGAGGCAAACTGCAAATTGTGTAAATATAAAATAGGTGAATCCTATGTACATTTGTTATCTCCATGGAAGACCTCTGAGTCTCTAAGAAAACAATTAACTTAATTTTGGAGATAGACTATAATATAGACACTAACTTAGAAATACTGTTATCCAAGAGGTAAAAATGAAAATTTGTGGATTTCAACATTCATATAAAAAATAAATTTAAGGGAACAAGACATAGAATGTTGACAGAAAATGAGTCAACATGATAAACTTAAACCAGTTAAAATATTAGATCAAAACTAATTTCTTTGGATATTCATTTTCTTTAGGGAAGCTTCCAAAGAGGAACAGAAGGAAAGGACTAAACACATTTGTACACATGTCTACATGCTTATAATAACCTTATTTACCTCAGGCTTCTAGTTGCAATATGACAAGAAAATTTTGGTTAAGAGGCTGTCAGACTTCATCCTCTCTCCAAAACTTAAGATGAAATAATATTTAGGGAAACTGCAAATCTCGTTCTTTTCAATCCTGTTGTTGGAAGTGTGATTTTGAGAAACAGACCTTTTTCAAAGTTCAAGAGATGGTCTGGCTTTTGATTAAATTTAAAAGAACTGAGAATCTGTACAGTATTTCTTGTGAAGAAACTGCAAATTAAAAACCATCAACAGACAAAGTAATGTTCCTTAAACCTACTGAAGAAAAATTCTCCTAAACTAAAGATGAACATGAAAGCAGTATCTGGAGCATAGATAATAACTAGAAAAGTAATGTGAGTCTGTGAATTATGCATAAGGAAAACAGAAACACCCTCAGTAGGAAA
The DNA here is from genome assembly GCA_024611175.1 of Megaceryle torquata. Classification (NCBI taxonomy): domain Eukaryota; kingdom Metazoa; phylum Chordata; class Aves; order Coraciiformes; family Cerylidae; genus Megaceryle; species Megaceryle torquata. The sequence continues at coordinate 5,988 of JANIJG010006424.1, read as the reverse complement.
GAGCAAGGGAAAGTGTAATACCAAATTTCATACACTTAGCTTTTAAGTGACATGCAGAGAATATGTTTCTTAGTATTTATGTTCATGGAAAAAATAGCTTAACATGTGTTCAAAACTATATTGGAACAAAAGCTTTTTTTTTTTTTTTGAGAAATTTAAGTGGATAATGCTTTTAGTCTTTATCTTCAGTCTTTTACTTTCTTACTGAAAATTTAACTCACAGTCTCTTTAAGAAAATAGTTGGTTGTGAATTTCATCCTTTTTTTGTTTGTTTGTTTTAAGTTATCAGCCATTTGCGAGTGGGAACATAGATAATACATGCTTTTAAATATTAAATTTATTTACATCCTTTGTTTGAGCAGATGCACAAACAGTTTGAGTATTGACTGTTGAAGTAAGAAAATGTTACCCTTACTCAGCAATCTTTATTAAATAGCAGGGATGGATGGATTTGATTTGATCACATTTCTTTAACAAAGAAATGAAAGGGATGTGTGGTATCTTCAAGTACTGTTACAGGTACATACACGTATTCATTGTTATATTCAATATTATTATATGAACCATCAAGAAATCCATCTGAAAGTTATTTCAGAATCTCAGCACTCAGAAAATGACACTATGTAGGTTACAGCTTGAGTTTGTTACTGGCCAATTTATACCCATCTGTTCAAATAAATTTATCTTTGTTTATGCCTTTTCTCTTAGCTAAATCACAAGCTTTTTTTTTTCCCATTATTATTCTTACATGAAACAAACTCTAGTAGACTGATGATGTTAATAATTTTGCAACTATTGCTGGTTAGATTTATGCTTCTTTAGTCCCAGCTGATGAAAATCAGTGGATAATTCTAGGATATGTTTCCATAATAGATGACTGTGCTATTGAAGAAGTCAAAGTCTGGATTTGTAACAAACTTCAGAGAAAATACCTAATAGTTTTCTCTGCTTAGGCTCACCAATGTAAAATATATGTCACACTATATTGCCTTTTGAAACTGTTTTCTATATGTTGTGTTCAAATTCTACATTATTATTACAAATGCAGTAGTCAATACCAAAGACCCAAACAAACTGTGGACAAATATGTAATTCTACCTGGGAAGTTATGTACATCCATGTGGTAACTAACATCTAATTTTTCAGGTATGGCTGTGTGGTAACTTTGGACAAATATCAGTATTTTACTGTCAGCTACAAGTAAAGTGATAAAACTATGGCTTAGACTTGGTGGGAGGAAGAGAAACAAAAGCCAACTATCTATTCTGTTAATTTGTTACTGAGAAGAGATTTTCTTCTCTGTTGTCCTTATTAATGCCTAATTGTAAAAAACAATAGAATTTTTATTTAATTTTATTTTTTATGTAGATACTGCATAACTTATATGGATGAAAGGGTAAAAATCTATTCAGAAAGTAGCTGATCAGGCCTGAAGAGTTCTCTGAACATATAACAATGTCTTTTTGATTGTAATTGCCTGAGGTAGATAAAACTCTAAATTATATCATTTCATATCCTTTGATTTGAAGGAAAAATATGAGCTGATGGCTATAGTTCCTGGCCTTCAGGAGCATCAGCCATAAGGAGAGAGTACTTCTGAAGCTTGTTAGTGTTTATTTTTAAAGCAAAGAGGTCTATATCCTTCAGGAACTGCTGTGGATACTTTCTATTTTGATAACCACCATGATATTTCTAAAGCCACTATCACACACTGGCCTTAACACTAAAATTATTCAGGTTCTTCCCAACTGGAGGAAATGTACAGTTCTTGTAGCAGTAGCATGTAAATTTTTTTCACTTAATACATTGAAAATAAAGGAAAGAAAACATATTTTCCTCCAAGATTCTTGGAGGGAGTGCGGTGTAAAATGAAGAAGCCCATGTTGAAATTAGCAATGTTTCTAATTTTAAAATCTTAAAATAGATACACCACTTCTTCATATTAAAATAATTTCATATGCAGGATAGGTATGACTTCAGTCTCGTCTCCAGAAAAATACAAATAGATAAAGTAGATAGTTTTAAAGACCTTACATCTGTGTTACTTTACTTATGTTGCAAGTTCATCAGCTTCATTCTCCACCTGTTACCATGATGGTAGATACATACCTTCATAAATATATCCATAAAAATGAATTGTTTGAAACAAAAAAAATCTGTATAAATACAAACAAATCTTGTGCTAACAAAATTTGCCTAATCTGGCTACCTACAAACTGGACCTACAGCATTCCATATTTGTGAATATATAGAAAAAGAAGCAAACAGCAAATGAATTCTATTCCTTGCTAGAATAATTCTCTCTCCACTGTTGAGGAAGTGTATTAAGCCAACTTAGCTCCTACATTTTAGTTGTCCATATTTAGATAACATCAGTCTGTAAGCTGATTTAAGGAAAGGTTTTGTTATTGGTTTATTTCATTTTTTGTCCATTTCTATTTTGAGCACCATTAAAAGGCTTTATTAAATCCAACACTAGTGACACTAAATATACATATCTGTACCTTTATAGTGAGCAGAAATTGATATGATCTTGACTTTGCTTACCTTTTCCAAATAGTTTTTAAAAACTCTTTGAAAATAATTTTAACTTTATTCCAGTGACATGTGATTTTATGTTGTAAAGTTCTGAATCAACAGTAAAATAAAAAAAAAATCTAATTTTGAGCACTTGAAAGAATTTATCAATTGACCTCATATAAAACATTCTAAGGATAAGTACATTTTTAATAATGTTACCCGTCACAGTAAAGGGCAGGCAGACACATTTAACCTATTTTCAACTTTTTCTTGTAACAAGTTAACGAAGACAAGTAACATATAATATTGTTCTGAGGGAGATATTATTTTTCCTTACTAGGCTTTTTGAACTGATCAGACTCTTAACTAGTGGTAAACTAACACATATGTGGATCCTTCCCAGCTTGTCCTGTTTGAAATACATGTACCACAGTGTTTTTCAAAATACTTTTCTTATCCTCCTTTTCCATTTCATTCCATCATACTTTCATTGCTTCAGAAACCATGCTTTTTTTCTACATGGTTTTTACTTAAGTCATATTTTTTTTGTAATTAAATTCATATTTTTCATGTCATATGAAGGATACAACTGACTGGCCTCTGAAGATGTTGTTATTGCATGAGACTAAATGTCAGCTCTCTCCTTGCAACTATATATTTTCATTAAACATGTTAAAATAGTTTAAAAGGAAAATTATTTATTTGTCACCTTAACACCCTCAAAACCTTTCACTTTTGAAGACACAAAGTCCTGTAGATATGAAACAGAATCTTAGTGGTTCAGAAATTTCAAAATGGTCTGGAACAGGCATTCTATTAATGTTTAAATTAAACAATCTCTGAAATGTTGTTTTTATAAGGTCTGCAGTGCCAAACCGAAAGGAGCACTACCCAAGACTGAGACGAGATTAGACTGAATTTCACGTGTAGAAATATTTCACAGATATTATTTAGTGGATATGACATTTGAAATAAAAATTCCCTCCTCAAAAGCAAGTGCAGAGAAAGGCTGAAAATTAAAGGTTGTTACCTAGCAAACACAAGGGATATGACTGTCTCTAAAGAAATTCAGATTAGGGTTTCTGTGGTCATAGTTCTAAATCTCCTTTTGTCTGATTTTTGCAGTGAACAGAATTTAAAACAAAACAAAACAAAACAAAACAAAAAACCCAAACCAGAACTGTATCAAATTAAACAGCTCCTTAGAGGAAGTTTATTCTCATAATTGGTACCATCTACTGGACTCCAAATGTTGGCTAATAACATACATCAAAAAAAGCAATATTCTGATGCTAATAACAAATCACCATGACAGACCAACTTGGATTTCCATCCTAGCTTGTTTTATAGACATAAACTGTGCAATAGTATATCCTTTGTCAAGTGAAGTGACACATTACTATGTTAGATGGACAGTTAAGATCCCTATGGCAGCAATAATTTAGCTCAGCATAAAAAAAAAAAAAAAAGGAAAAAAAAAGGAAAAGAAAAACAAAGCAAACAAACAAAATAAAACAAACAAAAACCCCAACCCAAACCAAAAACACAAAAAGAAAAATACAAACCAAACCAAATAAACCAACCCAAAAACTAAGAAAATAAATAGTTTCCTACAAGGTTAATGAGATGATCTAGATAATTGCTCAGAAAAGTGCTAGAAAACAAGGGGATGAGGCAAAATTTTTAATTACTTGAAATATTTTTGAATAATGGAAAGATGAAGTTGAATCATCATGTTTATTTACCAAGAACTGATATTTTTCTTCATTTTTTTGTTTCCTCTCTAACAGTAACCATAGTAAGAGCATCAGTTTTACAAAATAAGGATAATTTATAGCCTTGTGTAACTATAAATGACCTTGAATCAAACATCCAGTTTATTTTTATCCAACATTTTGTTTCACCAGGATTAAGTCTTCTGAAGATAGCTTGTTGTTCCTTTATGTTTGTGCTGTAACATAATGTTTCTACTAAAAGATAAGAGAGCATGGTATATACTTCCCCCAGATGTGTACCATAGCCATTACAAGTGCTGAAAAACCTAAATAAACACCTAAAGATCGGAAAATCTAGCATCTCATAGTCTAGCTAGCAAGTGATGAGGACACACAAGAATTTACTTTTCAAGAAGAAGTGTATTAAAAGATCAAAAAATAGAGCAGAAACATGAGTAAAATATAAGCATAGTTCAAAAATTATCTTTGGAACTTTTGTTTATAGGTGTTTGCTTCAAACTTTCAAAAACATGAAGTGGGAGGGAGCCAATCCAGAACCCACTGAAAAATATTCGACAAACAAACCAACAAGACATCTGAAAAGATTGAGGGAAACACGATCAGTTTGTCCTTAATTTATCACAGTCTTCTTGATCTTTTCTTATTCTGTTCTCTAAAGCCTTTCATAAGGAAGCATTATGTCAAGTATTGCATTATTTTCTACTTAAAATGTCTTCTTTATAATAAGGTGCTTATGCCTCACTGATTAACAAGAATCTAGAAAGAAAAAATTGTCAAGAAATTTATTGACAATACGCAGCCAAACAGAGAAGAAAGTTTGCTCCTTAGTTTCCAGGTCTTTCATATTTCATTTAATTCTTTATAAAAACAAACAAACAAACAAACCAAAACCAAAACCAAACCAAAACGAAACATTAAAATTAAAAGAATGCAGACAAAAGTTCTATTGAGAAACAAAGAAAAATTTTATCTGTAGATTAATTTGTATAGGTGAACATCATCATGGGAACCATTGTCGATGCAATAATAAGATTGCATTTCTAAATAGAAAATCATCTAGCATATTTTCAGTCTTATATTTGTTAGATTTTATCTCCTGACTCATTCACAAGACAATAAAGGAAGAGATTTCAAAATCAGGAAAGTTTTCATGCTGCTTTTGAAGGAAATGTGAGGTACTCAACACTTAACACACAGGGTTCTTCACTCAGAAAAAAATGTTGCCTGCAGTGCTACAGATGCTTTTAGAATAAACACTCAGCAGCAGACAAGAATAGTAACATTTGCCAAAGGTCCCAGCTGCTTTCTCAATTCCAGTAAATTGCATGATTTTCCACTGGATATACACATTTGTTATTATGAAAGTATTATTCTGCTATTAGAAATGCAAAGTGACTCCATCATGATGGTGCCATCCTACCCTCAGCAGGTGAGACCCATACCATCCATCTGTGTAAAACCACATGGGGAGAAGTCTATCCATTGTGCACCTGCAAATAACTATGGCAGAGATTAATGTGGTTTCAGGCCAGGTTTGAGAATGTTATCTAATAAGGGGGGGAGAAACCAAGAAACTGAAAAAATCTGAGATTCAAAGCTGAGTATTAAAATTTGCTTTAGTTAACAGTTTAGTAATAGCTTGTTGTTGAGGGCATAATAGGACATAAACTATTTATCAAGTTATTTTTAAATGATTGGGAAGACTGTGAGAAGAACTTGGTGAATTCTGGAT
>JANIJG010006423.1:0-15673 GCA_024611175.1 Megaceryle torquata | reverse complement strand
CATTTCAGCTGATTTCAAATTCTCTTTTCAGACTTGCCAGGTATTCCTTATTATAGCAATCACTTAATAAAATTCCATTTCCACTAATAACAAAAATCTTTTATAAGCTTTGTATTCCACTTAGCATTGCCTGCAGCATGCATGGAGAAATCTCCGTGCTAAACATAATGCATGAAACTCAGGCTATAGGAAGATAATGCTATTGGCTCCCTGAAAAATGCTACTCTGTGTGGTCCCACTCCCCCAGCACCCACCCACTCACTCTTGTCCCTGTCCTTTCCTCCTCCTTCACTGTAGGCATTTGTCTATTGAGAAAATAGAGGTTGACAGGAAAGGTCATTGTGGCCAATTGTAAGTCTCAGCATACAAATGTGCCTTTTAGCTGTTGGCTCCACAAATAGTGACCATGTCGTATTATTGATAAATCCTTGAAAAGACTCTAATGTATCTTCATTTCAGAAAAAAACACTGCCTTCAAGGTTGCTCCAAGAAAATAAGCAGCCAGAATGCTGAAGAATTCTCCAAGTTGTCATTCTCCTAAAGATTAAAAGATAATAACACTTCTATTAGAATCACTCTGCTACGCTGTATTGATCTCATCAGGGAGGCCACTGCAGGTCTAATATGAACAGAGAAGTTTTAGAATTAATCACAGGGGTTTTTATTATGGTTCATAGGGCTCCTCATTCAAACGGCATCGTTTGCAATATTTATGGCCTAGATTGGTTGCCATTATTAAGTGCAAGTGTGCCGCATGGTGTCTGGCCTGCTGTGTTAAAACACAAAGTCATTCTTCAAAAGTAAATCTTATCTAAACTATGCACAAAAAGCCAATTACTTTTTGATTTACATTTTAATTTCACATTCAGCTTTCCCCTTATATAAAAAAACCTTACTTAATCTTTGTTTTGGATTAACTAGCACAGGCATACAAGGTACACTTCTTAGTATTAAGTAGACTGTTACAGCATATTAATGCACTCTGCTCAGAAAGATATATATTTGGTCAATGACAAGCTACAATTTCTCCATCAGAGAAGCAAATTAAAAGGTGGAAGAAATACAGCATCTTGGAAAGCAGACTAGCCACTGATCATCAAGATAAAACAGACTCATTAAGGCTCTCAACTTAAGACTGTGCATTTGAAAATGAAAAAAAGCATTTGCCAATGTCATAGCAGCCCTCAATAACCAGCTCCAGTGATAATTTAATACTCTTTAAATTCCATGTTTGTCTTTTTTTTTTTTTAAATCTTCTTTGCCACTTCACCTGTGCTCAGTCAGATCATTTCTGTTTATCCAATCTCAACAGTATTTTCTTGCCATGATGGATCTGAACAAAGGTGAATGAGTATATGCAATCCTATGACAAACTTCATGGTGGTTTTTTAGTTGCTGTTGTCGTTTTGGTTTTGTTTGGGGTTTTTTTGTTTGTTTGTTTTTTTAGTTTTTGTTGGGTTGCTTTTTGTTTTGTTTGTGTCTCTATGTGTGTGGGGTTTTTTTGTTTTGGTTGGTTGGTTTGTTGTTTGGGTTTTTTTAAATCTGCAAAAACCTTAGAGAGTATTCTTTGAATGTCAGGATGGTCAAGGAAGCTCTCCAGGAGCCTGAAAACATACTAAACAAACAATCCCTATCAAGAACACACTCAGTTTGGTTTAGATTTATACCCCTAGACAGGGTTAGCTAACTTACTGCCATGTTCTTAAAATCATTCCAAAAAAAAAAAAAAAAAAGAAAAAAAAGTGCTTTGAATAGCAAGACCAGGAGGTGAGCGAGCTGTTTTGGGCTTGTTGTGGTGACAGGGGGGGAAGGGTAGTGATTTTGTCACTGACTTGACATCATCTCCAGTGCATATCACCTCTCACAGGTGAGCAACACCAGCATAGCAGAGCTGTATTTTTCTTTGCGGAAAGTATGCCTTTGCAGAGGCTTCCATGACTGGCAAAGCGAACTCTACAAAGACTCGATTATAATGAAAGATGAAACATTTCAAAACAGCTCTCTTGCCACCACAGCTTCTCCAGGATAATTCTGACATTTCAGCAACCAACTAGCCCAGTGAAAAGAACAACCACACATACAGAGAAAAGGCCTCACCTTCCTGTACACAATGAAGGGCCCAGAGGGCAGCCTGAGCCCTCCTCTGCCCCATGGAACTCCCGGGTCCCTTAAGATAGCAGCTGGGATCCAAGGCTGCACTTCCACAAAGGCTAATGATAAATGTGATGCTCTGGTCAATAAATACATGAAAGAAGAGTGAGGAGGACCCTTTTTTATCCCCTCCCCCAGGGTTTCCAAACATCCCTGGCAAACTATGTTGATAATTTTTGTCCCAAAGCTCAGAGTCCATTGACGTTTTAGTGAATTTTGGGCAAGAAAACTGCAATGACGTTTGCAAGGCCATATAAGGAATCCACACACCAATTTCCTATTAAATGCAATCATTAACCTGTAATAAAATGAATAAGAACTGCTTATCTAAATATCTCTCGACTTTTAAAATTCCTCATAATTTAACTCTATTTGAAAGACAGTCTTTATTATAATATTTAATTTCAGGAACTAAATATATGTGGTTAGAACATACCTAAATGCTTTGAATGATAGAAAGACATTTAATGAACTTAGACAATAATTTATCTGCTTAGTCAACACAGAAGTACAGGTATGCTTGCTCCATGCTTGTTTTTCCTGAAAGTCCAAGGTATGAAGCAGTAATATGAAAAAGACAAAATAAAAACGATTCGGCAAATGCCTCACGATCCCATTAAGACAGCAAGAGAGCTCTTCAATTCAGTAGGCAAAACAAGCAGCAAGTTCTCTCAATTCAGTCTTTCAAGGAATTTGCTGTGAAGTATCTCCACCTATTTTTGGATTCTTCTAGACTACGTGACCTGAGAAACAAAACAACTTTTACAACTGTATCACACACTTGAATACAAACACACACTTGCTTTCACCTCTCACTTATACTGATCCACTCATAATTTCCATAAACAACTAGCACTGTAAAAAACCCTCTTATTGTCTACCAATGAATACTTTGGTAACAAAGAAACCAACCCATCTGGATTTCAGTCTGATGGCCAATGACAGTATATCACAACATGCTATTAATGCTGTTTTTTCCTGCATTCTATGTATTTTCTACACTTAATGGCTTATTCATATCTTTGTTGATCACTGTATTTAAAAGCCAAGACTATAATATATGGTGTCTCCCAAGTATGAACAAAATCAAAACTGAGATTGGAATACAGAGGCCTGAACCTCTTTCCTCTCATAACATTCTTCTAACACCCACTTATGCTCTTATTTTGATAGCTAGTGAAAAAACAACAACTTTGTTTGGTTTGTTTTTAAACAACTACATATTTTCTTGTGTAACAGAACTTCTGAAAATAAGCACTTGGATTGCAGCACCACCTCATTTATCCATCCTTACTAGCCAAATTCCTGAAATAACATACTTACTACCATTCTCACCTATGACAAATTCAAACCTAAGTCTCCTGCAGTAAAAGATTAGGAAGTTAATCCATTCTGAAACATTGCTGCAAGATATCAATGCTTTAAAAAAGAAAAATGATGGATGAATAATATTCAGGTCAACTAAAATCAGAGTGCTAAGAGCTAGCCGGTTTTCAGTTCCAACAAACAGTGTATAAAAACCCCAAATCGTGAAGTAGGACAGAAAATCTGAATTACAATGTGAACTTAAACACTTATATTGTTACAAGATGGTGTCCACTTTAAGGAAATATTATACTGTTAAAGCAGTTATAAAGTTATAATACAGTTTCTAATAAGCTTATTCATGATCTACTACATCACGTTTCAGAGGAGGTCTCTGTGATAACAGCACTATGTTCAGTATCTTCCAATAATGTCATTTTTGGTAATTTGCAGTTTCTTGCAGAAAAAGCCTGGACTGTGCCTTGGATGGAGTGATGAACTAATATCTCAAATCCCTGCAGTGTAAATCTGATTATATATTTCTAACTCCAGTTTGGAGTTTATATGCTCCCCAAACCACCCTCAAAACAACCCTATTTCAGAAGTCAACTACCATATCCTAACACAAATTTCTAATTACTAGAAATGGAGAAATTGTTACCCTCCATCTACACTTCCTGACAACGGTACCACACCTACTTAATTTCAGCTGCTTGTATTTCTCTGGTATAATGAAAAGAATTCACACAAAAGAAATGCTGTGCCTATTTAGTGTCTAGCTGCATACATCAAATTATCTACCACCAATTCATACTGGTTGAATTCCTTTCATCAATAATAATGAATCACTTCTCTTACCGTATGGTTACACACCATGTGTCTGACTATACTTCTGCCCTCTGAAAAATTATCTTAAGAGCTATTTACTGAAGTTTTAGATATAGAGAAATTCAACATTAAAAATTATTGATGCCCACCATTATCTGTTTGCATACAGAGTCAGCAGGCTGGGCATGGAATGTTCACATAGCAGCGGTGGATTAGTATTTTTAAACTATTTCTATTATTGATTTAACCACTTGAAGCTGCTGGAAGCAGAGCTCCTGTCACAGCCGTTAATGCAAAAGGCATTAGGGAAAATCCCTACCGTGAGGGTGTGCAAAACTGTTCACATATAAAACGGTGAGATTTCACTTTTTATCAGTATCTTGTACAACTGACAATTCCCATTTTTATTCAGCTCAGCTAGATGAGGAACATGAAAGGGGAAAGCTACTATTTTCTTTTTCTCATTTACTTTAGTCCTGTCTAAAGACTGGATCCTGCAGTCTACCCACACCGAGTAGATTTTTTTTTCCTCAAGTTGTTCCATTAAAGCAGAGCAAAGCTATTTAAAGAGAAGAAAGGTATCAGTGTTCCTCTGTGTGATGACAAAGACAGTAACAAGATCCTTAAAAGTTAAGAAAGTAGCTTTGTCAGAAGTTGGAAGGGACCGGACCCTGCAACACTGTTATAACAGCTCTTGGCCAATACAGAGGGCAAATTAATTTATTGAACAAGTTAAATGAAATATTACTAAGTAAATAACTGACTTCCAGACAACATGAATTAAGAAGCAAAAAATCTATGTAGTTTTAAGTTTTATCTTCTCTGCAGCTAGAAATTCTGATTAATGTATGTGAAGTCATAGTCTAAAAGCCCCTCTAGAATAGTTCCACACTCTGCATGTCTTTCTCTGAATACTCAATTAGCTATTCTAACTCCTGTGTAGACAAGCTCTTACAAGGTCCATGACAAAGTGTCATGATCTTCAAATTCACTGATGGGCTTTATGTCCTTCACGTTTTTTTCACATTACTGCATCTCTATCCTAAATAAATATTTTTATCAATGCAAACAAAAATTAATGTATTGTTGCAATAAATTAACTTCATTCATTGCCTCGACAATGCTGCACTTCACCTCTATAAGCACTTGAAAATTAAAAAGTACAAAATATGGAATTTGGGGGAAAAAGTTCCCAAATATAACCAGTAAGCCTAAGTATCAAAAGCCAAGCACATACCACTCTCATCACACAAATCCAGTCTTGTTTCACTTGTGCAAAATAGGAAAGCAAAGTAATTCTTGTAAGTGCAAAAATCTGCCATATAACTACTTCAAAACATCCCTGCATACTGAGTATTTGTGAGTGTCTGTGAGTGTCACCGATTAATGTGCTAAAATACTTCAAATAGTTGACCAACATCTAAGCACCTGTAGCTCTGCTGACTTCAAAAGGCATCCAAAGCATCAGTTGTCACACTGGAATGAGAGGCATTTCATTACATAGAGATTTCAACAATAATACTCTGAAAAGAACAGGGGAAACACTGAAACCAGTTGCCTTTTTAAAACATTACTATGATAATGGGTCACTACTCATCTGCTAGCATACTTTCTTTAAATCCGCTTGGTCTATGGGTACAGCTCATAAGTGCGTTCATTGCTGTTTTCAAATGCGCATCTGGCAGAACTGTGAATTTGAGTTGAAAACAGAAAAATAACCAGAAAAAAAAATGTTAACCATAGCAGAAAAGAGATAAATGCACAAATTCAACTACTAATCAGGGAATTTATAATACAGAACTTTGGTCTGCAGAGATCCAAAAGTCTAAGGATACAGCACAAAAATTGTTTTCATGCAATGTTTCAGTAGTCCTGATCAGAAAATACTCCTTCTAGAAAAGCAGCACAACTTAAATCTATAGTGCAGGAGAGAGAGCAAGCATACCAGCTAAACCCATGTCTCTATGGGTATGCCACTGTTTGACAGTCCTGTTGTTGATTATACTGATTTTATACTTCATCAAGCAGCAAGATTTTACAAGATCCACCCCTATAGATGTTTGATGCCTGACACAATCTGGTCTGCAGTTAGAGAAGTTGCTAAATATGATTATTGCCCAAGAAGCAAGGATAAAACAAACTGTTATAACCAAATATGCTAATCCTAGTGATTTCTCTTCTGCTTCCCCCCAGTCCCCAACAATAATGTAAATATGAGGCACTATCATTCAAACCTCACAAACTCTACAGAGAAATAAAAACCCGCAGATTAAGATAACGAATAGAAAGAGTGTTTACTTATATTTTAAGATAGCACATGGATGACACTGCTTTATATCTTTCTCAAACAGTAGTTGAGGTTTTGTCTGTTTTAAGCAAAGGTAAAAACATTTGTAATGGCCTAGATGTCTAACAGTTGCATGGGTGTAAATGGAGACAGAACTATTCATTCCTGTTGGGACCCAAAGCTTAGTACCTGTAATAACAAATATCTGATACTGTATTGCATACAAAATAATTTTTGGTGCAATTCCTTCATTCATTATTTATGTATATAATGTTTCTGAACAGTATGGTCTTATTCCATAAACAAAATTATACTCCTCTTTTGCTAAGTTTCCCCTCAGAGAAATTTAATACATTAGCACAGTCCCCTCTGCCTTGCTTCCCCCCAGTTACTTTTGAAAAAATTGAGGCATTTAACACCCTGCATCAAGCAGGTCTATTTGTCAGTGATCATTCTCTATGCTGCATTAAATTGCATCCTTTCATTAGCAAATGTTATCAAAGTAGTACTTAGACAACTTCTCATTTCCAAGTATATTAAAGAGTTACATCTTAAACCAATTTTACTGCTATAGATTTAGATTGAATCTGTCTCAGTAACGTGGTCCCATTCTGGGTTGATGATGAAAGCTGAGCTATCCATATGCTTAACTGCACTCATAAATGGAGCTCTTAACAGTCTGTGGTAGTGATAGCGTTACAGTTGCTGTTTATGGAATTGTTTTCTAATTCCCTTTTTTGTAAATGGAAATATTTTCTTCTAGAAACTGCACACATTCCTATGGAGAATGGTACTTTTCATGAAACGTACTTGGCTTGCAAACAGCAGCAGACGGGAAAGAGAAGGCAAATGAGAAATAACAGAATGAGGTAAATAAAAGATACCTGTGTACACACAACCCAAGAGGAAGTCATCTAAGTGTGATCTTACACATAACAAAGTTCCACAACAGAAGCATTGAGTTATCTGAGCACCCAAGGAAGCTGTCTGGGCCTATCTGTCTTGTGGCAACTTTCCAGACAAGCATTACCTGCCAAATTCTCTGCTAGGGCATATCCCAGCTGCCCAGCCTGGACAGCACCTGAAAGGTGGCAAGATACAGTAAAAAACCACAAGAGATTCACATTACACATTGCTCTTAGTATCATGTCATCAAGGGAATGATTCAGTTATGTCCAGAAACATAAAGAGGCAAATGTAAAGATCTTTGTTCGAAATGTGATTCCTTTGAGGTAAATTATCCCATCTGGGATTATTCAATGGGGAAATATGAAAATCTATATGGGTACCAAAACTTTCAGACCATAAGATTTATACTTAGCGTTCACTGATGTGAAAATCTCCCAACACTTGCTTTTTAAATCCTTTTCCTGGTATACACGGGATCTGCAATATCTCCCACAAAATATATTAAAACATCATTTTGACTAACACTTTGAAGTAATATTCCAATTTCAAATGAGACAATTTTAAAACAGCAACAAAGTTTCAACAAATAATGAAATAATTCACTTAAGTTGAACCACTATGCCACAAGTTAACAGAAAACAAAATTGCTAAATGGAAAAACTCCTGTTTTGGTTGGGGAAGGCAATCTTCAAAACATTATTTCTAACTACAGTGAGCATGACTATGTGGCTTAAAACACTACAAAAATTTATTTGTAAACACTACTGTCTGGACAAAATTCTCACTCTTGAAAAGCCGTCTTAAAATCAAAATCTTTACTGAATTGTTTCATCTGATTGGAATGCTATTCTCAAAACTTGCAAAAACTAAGAAAAATAAATAAATTACAAAACAGATCTTTCTCTCTGCTGTATGTACTGGCTTCCTCCTCCTCACTATATCAACACAGAATTTTATCAATTTGGATGAAAATACATTCCTTACAGGTGATGATTTCTTATAGCATTAATGATTTTTGGAAGAACTCTGAAACTCTGTCTATGGCATACTGATTCTGTTACATATCTCACCACAATACCACTTGGTCAGAGGTATCGGCCAGTACTGTTCTGCAAGTATAAACACAAATATTCACAAAATTCTACTCTTCATTATAATGTAGCACAGCTGACAGGAAGGTTATCTGATATTTGCGAAGTGGTTAAAGCCCCTCACCCTGTCACTGCAATTGTGAAATGTCAAAAGGATATAATGATACAAAGACTTTCTGCATGCTGCAGGGAAAATATTTTTATAAATTATAAACTGGTCAATGGAGTTTAAAAGCACTCAGACATGTATTAAAATGTGCCTGAGACATGAGCTTGAAGTTAATTTTCAATTAATTCTGTCTAGCACATGCTGCTTACGTAAGAAACTCATGGGGTTTGGGTTGTTTTTTTTTTTTCCTTTTTTTCTTCTTTCAGAAAGCAAAACCTTAAGCAGGAAGATATCATTCTGGTTTTCATCTTGCAAGGAATGTAACTGCAATGTTTCAATAATAATTTCTACATTTGTATCCTACTTGAAGTAACTTATAGATTTTAATTCCCTACAAAGAATTAAGAATTATAACACAGTGCACAAGATCATAAAACCACAAAGTATCACTGTTTCATTTAAGTCTATTTTACCTTGCAGATTTAATGCTCTTCTGCTGAGAAAGAACAAGTTAGGGAGAATCAACTTCATTATTTTAATATATAAAGAAAAAAAAATCTGACTACAGCCTGAGATATTAGAATCATATTGATTTTGCTGTTTTTCACAGGAGTGTAATCTCAACTCTGTCTGCAATTATTCTGCATTACTAATCATCTCATTACAAGCCTGTAGGACAATGTTACTCTACAGTTACTTATTGTTCATTTAGCAATTCCAATAAAATTTTGCAATGTATCAGGTAATTTTTTTCTGTCATTTATAATACCTATAAAGGCTCATCTGCAAATCTGCTTTATTGATAATAATGAAGCTACCAGAGACAGTAACACCATGTTGCACATGAGGAAATACAATATTTACAAAAGACGAAATGTCTTTTGGACTGTAAATAAGCATCTGAAAATAAAAAATTATCATCTAGTTAAAGGTGCTTAAATTAAATAAGTATTCAACTAGTAGCCTAGTTTTAGTAGTAATATTATATATCTTAATTCTAGGTCCATAATATGCAAAACATAGGCACAGCTACTGGAATTATCTTGAAAATAAATACCAATATTTTTAACAAAAGTATGACATTTGACACTGCAAGAGCTACATCACAGGAACCTTCAAGATCCACAAAAAAAACTTTCAGAGAATTACATTACAAAACTGTAAGCACCATCTTAAGTTGGTTGGACAAATCAAAATTTCTTTGTAAATGTAAAAAATATATAGCGCAGTTGGGATTTGAAGCTTCAGGCATACTTCAAATGCTCTGAAAAGTTCAATTTTGTTTTCCTGCAGTACTATTTTCTCCATAATAAAGTATGCTATCATTATGCAAAAGAGAAAAAAAAAGTATATTGAGTTCTTGTTTATTTCTATAAATCATAAAACTTACTGAAAAAAATCAGCCTCTTGAAATTTATTTCAATTAATGACAGAATATGAAATGTAAGGACAAACAGTCTACTGCAGAACCCTTATTAGAAAACAAAGCACAATTATTTCATGTTTTATATAATCTACTCTCCCCAAAACACACATTCAAATATGAAGAGTCCTGTGATTCAGCAGTTAAGTCCCTCCTCTTTTCAACAGTTTTCCTACCCAGCCATTTTGTAATGTATTCTGTACCAAAAAGATTGTTTCCTACATTCTTAAATAAGATCAAGTTTAAGCAGGCAGGATTAAAGAGCTGCAAAAGCTAGACACGGTCAAGTTTCAAATCTCTGCTGAAAAGAAGAGGGATGCCTTCTTGCAGCTCTTTTGTTATTTTTACAAAAATGTTTTTTTCCCACCACCCTGCTTGAAGGATATGTGTAGTAAGGCACATCTTCAGTTTGCCATCAACTAAGTAATTTGGATGCTCAAACCATTCAGCCAAGTTCAAACAAGCATCCTAACTCTTAAGTGAGGATACAAACTGCATCTTTTCTATATAGCACATTGCTATTCTGGTCTTCAGACAAAACCACTAAATACAAAATCTTAATAATAATGTTTATCAACAAACATTTATTTGGAATTTCTGATCACATGCCTACCACTATTAAGACACACTATCATTGTACCATGTAAGACAGTAACTTTATGTTTTTACAATACCATTATATATTTTAGTATTGTGAGATTATCTGTGAGATACTGTCCTTATTGGATATTAGGCAGTGTATTTATCATATGTAAATGCTTCACATTTACCAAACCTGAGTGTATTTTTCTCAGTGTAGACAAGTGATCACAAATTCAGAGTAAAGCAGAAATTAAACTGATAGCCAACACTACCATTCAGTTTGGAATTCCTTATATTTTTATCTATTATGAAAGGTGATTTGCCCTGAAATGTTTATCTTTAATAGTCTACCTCACAGCAATAGCCCTTCTAAACACTCCTTGAAAATACTTTCAGATATTATCTCACTCTTACTCGCTCCTTCATTCTTTCCTTCCCCTATTAGATTCTAGGAAGAAATATTTCTTCTTCCATTTCTGTGCTCTGTGTGTATAGACTGTTGATGTGAAGAATTCATGTTCTCTCTATTATACCATGCAAGAGGCACCCTGATGTTTTTTTAACACTGAACTCCATTCAGCACAGCAATACCCATAGGCTAGCTAAAATACCACAGCTTAACAAAAAAAAACCCAAAAAACCAAACAAAAAAACCAAAAAAAAACACCACACAAACCCCAAACAAACAAAAAAATCAAAGTAGGACTATGGTTAACAGTTATGTTTAAAATTGTTTATGCTCAATATTCAGAAGTGAGAGATTCAACAGTCTAAGGAAACATCATATAATCTTATCGGATTTTCTTCCTTTCTAATCTTTTTATCTTTGCACAGAATTTAAACAATAAAAACAACCTGCTGCAGAAAAAAAATGCCTTTAAAAACTATTTGCATTGTTGTGAGGGATTGAAATAATACATTTAGAGTGTAAATAGATCTAGTCACTAAACACACAGCTAGTAACACCCACGCTTGCTAAAAATATTTCCTCCAGTAGATTTTCACAGTAAGTGATATACTTGTAATTTTCACATTTTACTGACTGTCTGGGACTGGATTTCTCTCACCATCTCCTTTGCACTGTGAATTTTGAAGTGCACATCTATAATTTAAAAGGCATAGGGCACACAATTGATACACAAGAATCCTCACTCGTCTTGCCAATATCCTGTTTGTATAACATACCTTAAGTCTTTATATTGCACCATGACAATAAAGTAGTACAACAAAGAGACCACAGAAACTGAAATCACTGCAGATCTATGAAAAAGGTCATTTTAACTTGAACAGAGTATAACAAGGAAAGTCAAAGTTGGTCAGGTGCAATGCTAACCAGACTTCTCTGTGCAGCAACCATAGAAAATTGGCACTCTTTAGATGGATCTATTATCACATTACCTGGTTAGAAATAACATTCTCTTCTGTAATCAAAATAAAGACTACGGTTTAACAAAAGAAGCAAATTCCTTGGGCAGTGGCATTTACATTTGCTGTAAGCCTGTCTTATTTAAAAACAACAACAAAAAAAAAAAACAGAAAAACATGAAGCAATGAAATTAATCATCGTGGGCAGTACAGCTAGAGTTAAAAGAACAGACAGGCAAGACATAGAAACTACACTACAGGCAACACCTAACAGGGATGAGTCAGGGGCTTCTGAAAAAAAGAGGAACCAATCAGGTAGTAGCCATGAAACACCTTAGAGAAACAAAGGGGTGTCCCTCTAGGAAGGTGACACAACTAGCAGCCCAGCTGAAGTGCGTCTACACAAATGCACGCAGCATGGGCAACAGACAAGGGGAACTGGAAGCTACCGTGCTACAGGAAGGCTATGACATTGTGGCTATTACTGAAACCTGGTGGGATGAATCCTATGACTGAAGTGTGGTTATCAAAAGCTACAGGCTATTTAGAAGGGATAGGTGCAGAAGAAGAGGTGGAGGTGTTGCCCTCTATGTTAAGGAATAGATAAACTGTGAAGAGTTGTCCCTGAAGAATAGCCATGAGAAGGTTGAGAAACTATGGGCAAGAATTAAGGATCATGACAATAAAGGGAGTCTTGTGGTTGATGTTTACTACAGGCCACCTGATCAAAGGGAGGCTACTGATGAAGCCCTCATACTCCAGCTCGAGAAGACATCATGCTTGCAGGCTCTCATCTTGCTGGGGGACTTTAACCACCCTGACATTTGCTAGAAAAGTAGCATGGCAAACTGTGGGCAATCCAGGAGATTCCTGGAGCACCTGGATGATAACTTTTTTAAGCAAGTAATAGACAGCCCTACCCGAGGGGATGTGGTTTTAGACCTAACAGCAACCAAAGCAAGTGAACTAGTTGGAGACATCAAGATTGGAGGCAGCCTGAGCTGCAGTGACCATGGACTGGTTTAGTTCACTGTGCTAAGCGGTATAGGACAGATGAAAAGCAAAGTCAGCACCTTAAACTTTAGGAAAGGAAATCTCCATCCCTTCAATGTGTTGCTCAACAGGACTCCTTGGGAGGACTCAACAGTCCTCAGAAATAAAGGAGCACAGCAGAGCTGGCAGATCTTTAAGGAGGCTTTCCATAGAGCACAAGAGCTCTCAATACCCATCTGCAGGAAATCAGGCAAGAAGGGAAAAAGACCAGCATGGCTGAGTCACAAACTGCTGGTTGAACTAAAGAACAAGATGAAATTGCAGAAACAGTTGAAACAGGGACAGGTGTCCCAGGGGGAATACAGGGATGCTGCCCCATTATGTAGGGATAAGGTCAGGAAGGCCAAGGTGCCGCTAGAACTGAACTTGGCAAGGGATACAAAGGAAAACAAAAAGGGATTCTGTAAGTATCTAAATCAGAAAAGGAAGGTTAAAGGAGGTGTACCCCCCTGGGGATTAACAACAGCAAATTAGTAACAATGGACAAGGAGAAGGCTGAGGTACTCAATAACTTTTTGCCTCAGTTTTCACTGGCAACCTCTCTCCTCACAGCCCTCAAGTTGGTGACCCACAGGACAAGGACCAGGTAGACAAAGTCCCTCCCATTGTAAGCAAGTGCATGGTTCATGATAACCTGAACATAAATAAATCCATGGAACCTGATAAGGTGCATCCCAGAGTAATGAAAGAACTGTCCATGATATTTGAGTCCCTTGTGACTGGAAAAAGAGTAATATTGTGCCCATCTTTAAAAAGGGTAAAAAATGACAACCCTGGGAACTACCACCCTGTCAGCCTCATCTCTGTGCCTGGGAAAATAATGGAACAGATCCTCCTGGAGGATATGCTAAGGCACACAGAGGACAGGGAGGTAATTCTAGGTAGTCAGCATGGATTTACTAGGGGCAAGTCCTGCCTGACCAACATAGTGGCCTTCTACAATGAAGTGACTGCCTCAGTTGACAAAGGTAGACTTATGGATGTCATCTATCTGCACTTCTACAAGGCTTTTGACACAGTTCCCCACAACAGAGAATGTTGGAGAATTATGGGTTTGATGGGTAGACTGTTCAGTGCATAAAGAACTGGCTAGATGGTCACATCCATACAGTGATGGTCAATGGCTCACTGTCCAGATAGAGGAAGGTGACAAGTGGTGTCCCTCAGGGGTCTGTGCTGGGACCAGTGTTGTTTAATACCTTCATTAATGATATTGACAATAGAATGGAGTGCACCCTCAGCAAGTTTACGGTGATACCAAGCTGGGGGGGTGCAGTTGATATGCCAGAGGGATGGGATGGCATCCAGAGGGACCTGGAGAGGCAGGCCCAGAACCTTATGAGGTTCAACAAGGCCAAGTGCAGGGTCCTGCACCTGGGCTGGGGTAACCAGTGTTATCAGTATAGGCTGGGAGAGGATATACTAGAGAGCAGCCCTAGGGAAAGGAATTTAGGGGTGCTGGTGGATGAAAAACTGGATATGAGCCACCAATGTGCCATCGCAGCCCAGAAGGCAAATCACACCCTGGGCTGCATCAAAACAACTGTGGCCAGCAGATCAAGAGAGGTGATTCTGACCCTCTACTCTGCCCTGCTGAGATCTCACTTGGAGTACTGCATCCAGTTCTGGAGCCCCCAGCACAAGAGGGATGTAGACATATTGGAGCATGTCCAGACGAGGGCCACCAAAATGATCACAGGACTGAAGCATCTCTTGTATGAAAACAGGCTGAAGTAGGTGGGGCTGTTCAGCCTGGAGAAGAGAAGGCTCCAGGGGGACCTTATAGTGACCTTCCAGTACCTAAAGAGGGCCTACATGAAGGCAGGGGAAGGTTTATTCAAAAAGGTTTGTAAGGACAGGACAAGAAGCAATGTTTTAAGCATAAAGGATAGATTTAGACTGTATATTAGAAAAAAGTTCTTTAATATGAGGGTGATAGATCATTGGAATGGGCTGCCCAGAGAGGTGATGAAGTCCCCATCCCTGGAGTCATTCAAGGTCAGGCTTGAGGGGGCTCTGAGCAACCTGCCCAAGGTAGAGATGTCCCTACTTGTGTAGGGAGTTTGGATCAGATGACCTCTAGAGGTCCTTTCCAGCCTAAAACATTCTATGATTCTATGAGACCATGCCTACAATCACACAGCAAAGTTCTGTCATGGATCACACTTTTGTGAGGAAAAAAAAAAGATTAATTTGACACTCCCCAAAACATTGAGCCATACCATCCCTAAAGTCTCTTAAAAGAAACCAAATTGCTGTGGGAGGAGAAAGGCCTCACAGGGCAGAAATAAGGTGAGACATTTTCCCCGTGGGAGGAAGAGTGTTACAGCAATCTGGGCTAGCCAGCAACGTTCACAAGAAAACAGAAAAAAGGAGTGGTGAGGTAGAAAAGTTCTTAAACTGGTAAGAAGTTACAGTGCAGCGCACTGTAAATTGCAGAAAGTGCAGCGCACTGTAAATTGCAGAAAGTGCAGCGCACTGTAAATTGCAGAAAGTGCAGCGCACTGTAAATTGCAGAAAGTGCAGCGCACTGTAAATTGCAGAAAGTGCAGCGCACTGTAAATTGCAGA